>JAVYIG010000689.1:0-97500 GCA_035222895.1 Strongylocentrotus droebachiensis
GCAGCAGTTCGTTTTGTGCTCTCTTTTTATCATTTTTCTTTTGCAGCAGTTCGTTCTTTTCTATTGCTTCCTTTGCTTCTTGTGCTTCTTTTGCTATCATAGCTTGTCTTGCCTCTTCTTTCTCCTTCTTCAGTCTTGCCTGTTTCTGTCTCTCTTCTTCGGCCTCTCTGTCCCTCTCCTCTGCTTGTTGCGCCTCTAGACGCTCGATCTTTTCTCTCAATATAAATATGTGATCACCTTCGTTGAAACATCGTTTCATAAGCGCTAAGAGATTCAGCTGATGTTTTAGCGATAAAGCTTTCCTTTTTGTCGGGTTGGTTTTGTCGGTGATGATGTTAGCAACTTCATAAGAGTCAGATATTCCAGCACTAGTGAGAACAGCATTCATATTCTCAACCTGATCCGGCGTTGCTACGTCTGTATGTGTAATAACGCCAATTGGGTAGCGACCTTTGGTATAAAGGGTGATATACAACAGAATAATAAAGAAAGCAAGAAGTAACAAATTAAAAATATATATATATTAGAGAGAGAGAGAGAGAAAGAGAGAGAGAGAGAGGAGGGGCTTAAAAAAGATGGGGAAGATACTTAATCGAGAGCATGATTTTCAGCACACCAAGTTTACTCTATTTCGCATATTATAACTCAGGGTAGTGCATAAATCAGAGAAGGTAAGGAAGGAGGATGTTTGGACAATATCGACTAGGCCATCGTAAAGAAAGGGGTGATCAACTTGTTCAGTTCTATAAGGAATATGGTCTAGTGATAACCAACACCTTTTTGACTTACAACATAAAAGAAGAACCTAGACATGTAAAAGTCCAGGAGATGTAGAGAGAAATCAGATCGACCACAATTTAATAAAGAACAGTTTATGAATTGTATCAAGCAGGTAAAGACATGCCCATGGGCAGACACAGATTCTGATCACAACACAGTGATTGCAGAAGTCGAAATAAGGCAAATTTAAAAATACACTCCCCAGAACAAACATAAACCCCCTTCCATATGTCACAGCTCTAAATAGAACGGAAAAAGCAGAAAAATACTCATGGAAGTTAAAAGTAGATATAATAAGAGGACGGCCAACGTCAGAAAAGAGAGGTTTACCTGCTACTGCCGCATTACCCTTTAGACAAGGCTGCATGCCTGATAGACGCCTATTGACTAATAAGAGACTAATCGCGAAAACCTGAGCGAATGGCAGAGCGAGTGGCCCAGCCAAGTAGCCTTTAATAATCTAATTTGGACTTCTTATGTTAACCCTTGTTTCCAACTTGCATTCTGTACCGAAATGGTAGCGTCCAATCACCGAACGTATCCTCGCATTACGTCAGCATATAAGTATCCCCCCTCCCCCCCCCCCCCCAACCTCCCCCCCCCCCCCAAAAAAAAAAGCGGCTGGCTGAGTCATTGCGAAATTTTCGGCGCGATTTTCAAATTGTAAACCACCCCCTTAAAAAAAATCCTGCGTACGCCACTGCACACACACAGTAAACCCTACGTAGTACGAACATGGACCTACTATTAAAGAATGACGTACGGGCTAAAACATGGAACGAAAACGAGTTGGACTGGTTCATTTTATATACAGGGAAAGTACAATTATCTCACTTATGATTTTTAGTTAAGGTCATCAAATGCTTCCTATTTTATAGTAATTGTGCATGTAAAGTAGATTTGAATGTGATATTTTTTATCTATCATTTATATGTTTATCCCAGAAGCAAAACTTTTTAACGTCTTTTGATTTTTCTTACATGTTTTGATAATAAACGAATCACGAACGAAGCCAACTGGGAGATGGCCGTTCTGATTGGTCAATAAATCCAAAGTTATGAATAATTCATGCAAAGCAGTAAAAGCTAGATTGCAAAAGGCCACGCGGCTACCGCCACTCGATCGCGGACAGATTTCCGGAAAGTTAGCTATATGAGTCATAACCAAGTTGCTCTTAAAGATCATTTTAAACAGAGAAAAAAAATCAAATTGACAATGAAATAGAAAGGAATAGTTTGGTTTCAGACCTCAAAGTGGTACTAGATAAGCCATATTCTTTATGAAAATGATAACAGAAAGGTATATTGCAGTAAACAAAGAAATATATGTGGGCTTTATTGACTACTCTAAAGCATTAGAAAAAATTCCCCACGACAAATTGATCGAAAGCTTACCCCTCAAAAAACAATTTGGATGGTAAGACCCTACGTTTCATTTTTAAACTTTACCCGGAGCAGACTGCTGCCGTCAAAATTAACAAAATGAACAATGAAATTACAAGTTACATAAAAACAATCAAAAATTGAGTACGTCAGGGATGCGTAATTTCCAGATCTTTGTTCAACTTGTGCACAGAATTGATATATTTCAGATATGAAATGTGTTAGTATCGGGGGTGTAAATATTAGTAATTAATGTTATGCTGATGACACTGTACTTTTCGAAGAGAATTAAGCAGATTTACAACATGTATTGGATGTTGTAAACGTCAAAAGTGATGAGTTTGGCCTTTGCATTGAAGGCCGGCTGTAAGAGGCACTTCTAGAGACAACGCGCATTTTTGCGAAGTGAGAAAACACGAGGAAAAAAAGCAGAATGTCTGATAGAAAAAGGATCTTAGATAACCCAAATAACATCGGTAAATACTTTGAACAACCTGGAGAAAAATCAGATAAAGAAGTAGAAATTATGGACAGCAGTGGGGAAACAATGGATACTCAAAGTATGAGTGAAGTACCTGCCGGACACATCGATAAATCTATCCCCGATGCTCTAGGCGTGGAATCTGCCAACATACGGCAAAGGAGATCAGGCAAGTAACACCGCAGCTAACGATACAAAGCAATTGCTTATGACGATTATTAACAAAATATACAATACAAACAGTAAAGTGGACAAAATGAATAATAACTTGACATCCAGACTAGATGTGGCTCTGCAGAAGATAGGCGAAACACGAAGGAAAACGACAGATTGAAAGACAAACAATAGCACAATGATTTTGAGCTAAATTAAACAAAATACAGAGTAAAAGTGAATGAGAAAGAAAATCAAAGAATGAAGGTACGTTTTGTTGATCTTGCAGCTAGAGAAATGAGATGCACATCTGTATACTTTGGCTTCCCTGAGGGCTGTGAGAAAGGAAATTGTGAAGGCCTGAAACAGTACTTTGCAGAGTCACATCTGTATCTGCAGGGGCAAGACCTGCGTATAGAAAGGGCACATCGTTCTGGTCAGTCATCCAGAAGAGGGGCTCCCCGCACGATAATGGTTGCGTTCAATCGTTATACCACAAGAAGTGCCGTACTTGCAAGTGCCCGAAAACTACTCAAAAACAAACCATTCGTCTATGAGGATAAGGAGAATCCCATATTCATTAATGAAATGCTACCGAAGTACCCTAGCTTTCGCCGCGTACAGTCATGATTTAGTGGCTAAGCAATGGTCTCGTTACTGTGAGCCCCCATGATCGAAACCGTGTCGATGTGCTATATTGGTGCCCTTTTGTGAGGCATTAATCCTCATTACTGCAGTTAGGACGAAGGTCCCCTAGTTGATTACCAGAGTAGCACAGACATGCTTTAGCAGTCACGCAAAACAAACACTGAGAATCTGAGAATGCATACTATTATTTAGATCAATTAGGAATAAATTATTGTCAAAATCATTCCATAAATTGGGGTAAAAATAATTATTTCAACAGTGTAATTCTATTACAGGAAACATATTCCACCGAAAAGGACGAAATCTTGTGGAGAAATCAAATAAGATCAAACATAGTATTCAGCCACGGAACATCCATGAGCAGAGGAGTGTGTATAATATTGAGAAGAACTTCGGACATTAAACTTATTGACTCGGTCAAAGATAAAGTAGGACGCTTTTTATGTATCGAAGTTGAAATATACAAGAAAATGTTGGATTTAGCCAATATGTATGCACCCAACAATGGAAAGGAGCATATAGAGTTTTGTAATGGTTTGTATTCAATACTGCAAGAATATAAAAATTAAGTTCATACATGTATAATAGGTGGTGATTTTAATTATATTCAAGATTTGGCCATGGATAGAGAAAGGGGTGCTATGAAAACAGTTTGAAAGCATTCTTGTACCCTGGTAGACAGTTTGGAAGATTATTGTTATCATATCGATTTTTGGAGAGTGAGAAACCAAACAACAAAAAGATTCACTTGGAGGAGGTATACACCATATGTCCAATCAAGACTAGACTTCTGGCTAATCACAAAAACTTTGCAAACTGACATAGTGGAAAATGATATATTTCCATGTGTGTTGTCAGACCATGATTATGTTACATTGCGCTTACATGTTAAGAAACAGAGAATAGGGCCTCCAAACTGGAAATTCAACAACAGTTTATTAAACAATGAGAAGTTTGTTGAGGCTCTTAGTGACAATGTCCCTTTATGGGTTGATGAATATGAACAAAATTAGACCAAAAAATGCTATGGGACTGGCTAAAATATAAAATACGAGAATTTACCATCCCATTTAAAAAATATAAAAAATGTGAAAAGGAAAAGTTACACCAAGAGCTAGAGGAAGAGCTGAAAAATATATGAAATGGAAGTGGACAGTTTGAAGGAAGAAATTTTGATCAGAAAGAAACAAATTGAAGAGGAATTACATACAATTTATGACTATTTTGCTGATGGGGCAATTCTGAGGTCGAGGTGCACTTGGTGTGAAAAGGGTGAGAAAGGTAACAAATATTTTTTTTCATCATTAGAGAAAAGCCTGGCGGAAAATACATGTGTTGATGTGTTGGAACAAAGGATGGGCTTATTCGAAAACAAGCAAACATCCAATTGTTTATTAAAGAATCGTTTCAGACATTTTTTGAGAATAGAGATTTGGTATATCAAGAGGATTGTATGGAAGATATTTGTCAAAGTAGACTTGAGCAATTAACAGAATCAGAAAAAGCCTCGTGTGAAGGTTTCATATCATGCAATGATGCAAAAGAGGAACTGATCAAAATGGCAAAAAGTAAAACTCCAGGAAATGATGGTATCACAGTAGAGTTTTATGAGGTAATTTTGGCCTTTGGTTTCAAAATATATGATTGATTCTTTTAATGCCTCATACAATGGCGAGTGTATGTCAGTTTCACAAAGGCAGGGGGTAATAAAATTAATTCCTAAGCCCAACAAGGATAAACTTAAACTTGGTAACTGGCGACCAATCACTCTGATAAATGTTGACGCAAAAATCCTTTCTAAATGTTTGGCCAAAAGGACATCTAAAGTGATAGAAATTTGACCAACAGTCAACAGACTGATATATTGGAGAAGGAATTCAATTAATATTAGATCTCATGTTTTATGCAGAAAAAGAGGATTTACATGGTATGATAATGTCATTGGATCTTACCAAGGCATTCGATTCATTGAGCCATTCATTTATTTTCCAATGTTTGGAAGCCTATAACTTTGGGCCCTCACTATACAGTGGGCTAAATTTCTATGTGTTCTGTTAACTGGGTTCACTACAGGTTACTTCAACATTAGCAGAGGAGTAAGGCAGTGTGATCCTCTTGTACCTCTGTTATTCATCTTGGGATTGGAAGTATATATGAATAGTGAAAGAAGTAATAGCAATATTGTGGGTTTTGAAGTGGGGGGAAAGGAAATAAAATACACAGCTTATGCTGATGACATAACATGTTTTTGCAAAAGTAAAAATTGCATTTTCAGAGTTTGAGGAATTTTCAAAAATATCTGGTCTTGTATAAATAAATCTAACACTGAAGGCATGTGGATTGGTAACAATAGGCATCAAGGTGAAAAGGGGTGCTTTTACATGGCTAGATAAGGGATTAAAAGTTTTGGGCATATATTTCTCAAGTGATTTTGAAAAAGGAAAGAAAATAAACTTTGAAACTCAAATTAAAGAAATGACAAATAAACTTGCTGCATGGAAAATCAGAGGACTAACATTGATTGGCAAAACACACATATTAAAAACCTTTATAATGTCGAAAGTAATTTATCTCTTGTCCAACATTGCATTGCCAAATTAGGTTTGATGTTACCTTGAATCTTTTGTTTACATGTATTAATTTCCAGCGCTCATGTCCATGTTTTCTGGTAGTGCCTCCTTCATGACCCCCCCCCCCCCCCCCCCTCACCCCTACCCTACACACGGGAATTGCAAAAGACAGGTGTTGGAGTGTTGGAGGTTAGGTCTTTCTACCAAAAAACTAAATCATGTTATAAAACTGGCAATGAATCTGTATAATGAAATACGAATTATTATACAGTCATGGGATATACACAGAAAGGTTGTTTCATGGTAAAAAAACCTAGAAGACAGTTTGTTAAGAAAATATATATGAATATGAACGCTCGCTTGCATACACAGCTTACAATACATGTTACATCTGCACCTGTCTTTACTAGATCATTTGGTTCTTCAATTTAAATATATCTTTATTCTTTTTCCTCTGTATGTGAACATGTAGCAGGCTAGATTCATATTGCCATTCATGTTTCGACATTTTTGTTCCGTGTCATATTAGCTCACAAAATAATAATGCAACACTAAAATCCTACAACACTTCGAGTAAAAGGGACCTGTAAAGCAAACAAATAACATATTCACCTTGCCAAGTGTTGAGCTCGTCACCAAGCTTCGTGATAACCCTTTCGACTGACTGTGAGTTCCGGGCGCTACATCAGAAAGATAAAAGAAAAATCGTTCAATTACAATCTTATAGGAATCTTTTTAGAATTGTTATTGGTATTGTTATTGTTGTTATCGATAGCCATTGAAGTGCCATTAAACTGATAACGGTAGGCAGCGGATGGGGCGTGATGTGGGTTTTTTGGGGGGAGGGGACTGACGGGACATATTATGAGGCATTGTGTATAAAATAATGTAGACATCACTCCTCACATCTGAATTTTAATATTTATCACCAAATTGAAAAATCAATCATTCGGATTATGGAAGTTAAAATGATAGCCTAATGTGTTAATGGGAGGGGGTCTTTGAATTAAATTGAGGGGCACATGCACATTGTTGATAATTATCCATATGTATGTACATTGTGTCCTATTGTTCAAATTTGTACTGTATTTTATATCATTTGTATGTCACTGTCAAAAAAATCATTGAAAACTAAATATGTTTGTAATGTTTGCATGCATGGACCAATGAAATAATCTTGAATCTTGAATCGTATAGATTTGTGTTTCATGATATCAATCCATTATAACAACAATATCAACAACAACAACAGCAACATCAGTTTAAACAACAATGACGATAATAATGATAACTAATAATGATAACCATAATAATAATAATAATAATAAATATTATTTCAAAAAAAATTATTACAATGATAATAAAAATAATAATAATAATTCTAATACTAATAACAATATTTTTGTTTAAATAATAATAATAATAACAAAAAAAATAATATTAATTATAATAAAAATATTCAGACAAACCCCCACGAAAGAAAAAAGTGGTGACGCTTTATTGACGCAAACAATAGTGTTCATAGTTAAAGCTCTAAATAAGATTATATCCTGCATCAAAAAATTGTTGGCTTTTGATTGGTTGAGAGCTCGTCACATGACCAGAAATATTTGAACTATTTTTAGAAAGTACTATATGACAGTACTATTTGGGTTTACTATTTGGGAGTTGAAAAAAATGTGATTTTTTTTTAGAATTGATTTTTTAAGGTTTTTAATCTTAATTTAATGAAAACAAAATATTTTAAATCTTTTTAGATAAAACTTTACATTATTTTGTGCTAAAAAAAAATTCTTCCCCCCCAAATTTTTTTTTTTTTTTAATTTTTATAAAATAATTTTTTGATGCAGGATATAAAAAAAATATACCATGACCTTCTTCCTTGTAATACAAGTTAAGTTATTATAATTATGATGTTACGTATAAATTGTATTGTCTGAAAAGATGTCAAATATGTTGTCAAATTAAATGGAAGAAAATAGATGTTCATTTGAATTGAATTTAATTGAATTCAATAATCTTTACGTTCCAAGTCGTTATATGTATATTATATGTTGCGTTGACACTATACAAAGGTGTTATTTGCTTTTGTTATTTAGTATATATATCATATAATCCTGATAATGATTATGATCATGATATGTATGACGTTTGACATAACTCTCAGTTGAAATTGACAAACGATTATATGGGCAGGTTGTTGATAAATTATAATTTCATTAAAAATTGATTACATTTAACACTACTTACTACTACTTTCAAAGACTACTGACAAGACTATATCAATACTCTCAAAGCCAATCTCAAAGGTGATACAAAGTATTGGTATGGGGTCATAAATTTGGTTCAAATAAACAAAATGGAAGCAAATGCGATTTTACCATATTCTGAGATCGTTGTCGCGGTTGAAATACAGTCTAAAATGATGAAATCATAAATAATTAAGTTTGTATGTTGTATAGCTCCCTCTCAAGACTGGTATTACTTTAGCTTTAGAACAATGTTTCTTGACTACAACCAACCGATTTGCTATTTCCGTTTTAAAATTGTATATCAGAACTGCATATTCCGAGATTTTCATGGTCGCAGCTACCACAGAATGGCCTTCGGCGCTATTTACAATATTTGAAATTTACCGGATGCACCGGTAATTCTTTGATTATTCAATTTCTCGAAAGCAGAAGGGTCATTCAAATATATCAAAATTATAAAGAATTACTTTCCTTACAATTTTCAATTTGTCCTAAAACTTTGCATTACCTTAACAAAACTTAACTAAGACGATATTACTATGCCCCCCCCCCCCAAAAAAAAAAGGGGGAGAGTTATAATGCATTTGGTGTTTTGTCAAAGGTAATTCTAATATAGAGATCTGGGTTTATTAGGTTGATAACATTCAGACCGATATGATGCCAAATAGAAAATTTGAAATATTGATATTATATTTTAGCATCCCTTGCAATTAGTACGATAGGCTTACTAAACTAAAGATACTGTGTCCCTTTTGCAGCCAACATCACATTATGTAGAACATTGCAGGAATCATTAAGATGTCACGTATGTCTTATCTGTGAGATTTAAACATTAGAAATGTTCTAGTATTCAAATTATGCGAAGAAACCCGTTCACTTTCTAAACTTCACTGTCAGACACTATTAAGTGACTGACTGACTCTGTTTTCTTTGATAATAACATACATAAAAAGAGCTGTAACAGGTAAATGCAGTATTTGTTTACGTCAATAACCTACTTTTTGTAATGGCCGAAATTAAACTGATTGAATCTTTGCGCAGCACAAAACATACAATCATTTGCTTTAAGGGATAGTTTTGTTCTGTTGCAGAGGGCGCTACACAAAATAATTTTGTTATGAGATAATGAAAAACTATGTGTCAAATTTTAAAGAACATAGAATTTAAATGACAACGGTTTAGAAACGGCTGAAATGTCCATAAATATAACGGTTTCTAATATTTGTGTACCACCACAAATATCCAATAATTTGAAAAAGCCGTTGAAAAAACGAAATGTATCCCAGACTCACATACTAAGACGATAACTATGTCCCCCCCCCCCCCCCCCCCCAAAAAAAAAAAAAACACGGCAGGTTGTAATGCATTTTTGTGTTTTGTCAAAGGTAGTTCTAATGTAGAGATCTGGGCTTATAAGGTTGATAAAATTCAGACCGATATGATTCCAAATAGAAAATTAGAAATATTGATATTATATTTTAGCACCCCTTGCAATTAATACGATAGTTAAAGTTTTGTTGCAGAGGGCGCTACACAAACAAAATTGTTGTGAGATAATGAAAAACTCTATGTCAAATTTGAAAGAACATACAATTTAAATGACAAACTCATCTTTGTTTGATAAAAATCGGTTCAGAAACGGCTGAAATATCCATACATATAACGATTTCTAATATTTGTGTACCACCACAAATATCCGATAATTTGAAAAAGACGTTGAAATAACAAAATTGCGCCTTTTACGTTGTATTTCCGCCAATGCCGATGTTAGGTTTTTTTTTGGCTTTTTCCTGTTGGTTATATTTAGCCCAACAAGCCGGCCCATGTATTGTTATTATTAATTATTTATTTAATTAACGGTCACCGTATTTTTTTTTAAGTGGAGCTGAATTGGTATGATCGTATTGGCTAAATTTAACACATTTAGGGGTCTAAAATTACCTTCATAGCAATTTTAGGTCCTCAAAGGGCACTAGAAATGTCATAGATAAGAATAAGAGCAATAATCGTGCAATTTGAAGGAAATTGCGGTATGAAAATAGAACTCAACTATCCCTTTAAAGCTCATCTGTACTATTGTGCAGGATTAAACCCCTCTGCAAGGTCACTAAACAGATGATTATTTCATCAAATCAGCTCTTAGTTAACATAAGAAAAAGAGGATCATGGGGGACCAATGTTCACCGATTAGGGATTGTTTAATATAGAGAGGGCGCAAGCAGCTATAAGTAGTGCAATGGGTCTTTAAAAGGTCTGAAGATCAAACTAATTACTATATTGACATAATTGATTGCAATCACTTATTTGAATTTGACATACAACCGTCATTACTTTCCCATACAAGACATTATCAAGCTTTGAAGAAAGTTTTAAATTTAGCATTATCTTTCAAATGCCATTGAAATTTAACCTTGTCATTGTTTTGGCATGAAAATGTTACATAGTACCTTTAATAGAAGGATATTGAAATCATGTGGTTTCTATTTTGTTATTCAGTGTTTTTCAAGTCTCTGAATAAAAAGTTTTGGAGGTAAATCGCATAAAGTCGGAAATTATAAAAGGGATATATCAAATCATGCCTAGTTTCTTCCCCTTTGTACAGATAAGGATAACGAATACGTCGCGTCTTAGACCAAAGTAATGTGCTACTCTTTTATTTAAATATACATATACATAAAGATCAAAGTATCGTAATTCAAACACTCTATATGGCATGATTAAGATCGATAGTAATCAGCAAAGAATACGGTTACAGGAAAATGTTAACAACGTCAAAGAAAACCGACTTACTCAAATACCAAGACTGTACAGTAAATCCGTTCATTTTCGTCAACAGTCTTTTTACCACTAGATTCTTTGCGCCAATTTACCTTTTCGGCAAGGAATGATCTACCCTCTGCAAAATAAAACACGAAATTAGAAATCATGTATAACACATTGTTATTACAATTTAAAAATCTGCATAAGCTTTTATTTGAACATTGAAAACATTATTAGTAAGGTCTACCTAAGGAGAAGGCGAGAGAGAAGGGTTGGGACGAGGTTTTGGGGCATGATCATTTCAACCGGTTTTAACCTAAAGTTAGGAACTTGACTTTTTTCCCTCAAGTCTTACGTACATTTTGATACCATTTTCGGATATACCTGTTAGGTCACAATTAGTATGCGCATGTCATCAAAAAGTGCTATAATTGCATATATTCATGTACAAGCAGAAATGTAAATACCGGTTTAGGATGTATTTCTTCCTAAGTGGGAGATATGAATTGATATCAAATTGATTTTATATGTTACTCAAAGTAACTTGATGTATTCCAGAACAAAAGAATACATTAGAAATAAAACAATAGATATGATTAGAAATTATTAAAAAATATTAAAAAATACATAAGAAAATAAATATTTGAAAATCGCATCAAATTTGTATAAATTATCATTATTGTTCTATCCACCTGGAACAAGGAATAAGGACATAGAAAACTAGTTTTGCAATTGGCCATGGTATTTATTAGTTGTAATATAGAAACTTTCCATCGTCATTAGACTTGTGGTATAACAAATACTTCAAATGAAAATAGTGTGTTAACTTCCCAATGAACAGCCGTTCTCTTACCTGAGACACATAGCGTTCAAATAATAAAAACAAATCAACGCAGTTCTCTGGCTTGAGACACGTAGCGTTCCCTAATACAAACAAATCGACGCAGTTCTCTGGCCTGAGACACGTAGCGTTCGCATAAACACTTTATTGCCTAAAACTGAGGATAACTAAGCAAATGCCTTAATGGTCATCCTCCGCCTACAAGCAAAGTGTAAACGGGGTGTAAATACTAATTGCATTAAAATGCCCCCAATTTAGATTAAAACAAATCAACGCAGTTCTCTGGCCTGAGACACGTAGCGTTCACCTAATAAAATAAAACCAAATCGACGCAGTTCTCTGGGCTGAGACACGTAGCGTTCACATAATAAAATAAAACCAAATCAACGCAGTTCTCTGGCCTGAGACACGTAGCGTTCACATAATAAAAACAAATCAACGCAGTTCTCTGACCTGAGACACGTAGCGTTACATAATAAAATAATCCCAAATCAACGCAGTTCTCTGGCCTGAGACACGTAGCGTTCACATAATAAAAACAAATCAACGCAGTTCTCTGACCTGAGACACGTAGCGTTACATAATAAAATAATCCCAAATCAACGCAGTTCTCTGGCCTGAGACACGTAGCGTTCACATAAACACTTTATTGCCTACAACTGAGGATAACTAAATCAAAGGCCTTAATGGTCCTCCTCAGCCTACAAACCAAGTGTAAACAGGGTGCAAACAATACTAATTGCATTAAAATTTCCCATCATTGGCTCGAAGCCTGTTCTCTTGCAAACTGGTATGTTCGACATGTGCAAATTAAAGATAATTCCGCGGTTTGGCGGTCAAAATTGTAAATTTTTCTGCCTTATGACAGGTACAGGTACAGAAGCACCCAAAGAGGTGTGATTTTACCAATTACGTATAAGTACAACAAAATGAATCAATCATAAAATTCCATTTGAAGAAACAAATACATGAAGGCAGGAATTTAATGACATTGTCCACTAAAAACTCAAATGCGGGTGAAACCCGATCTCTCGAAAACCAGACTCTTAATAAAGGATGTTATAACCAAATCAGACCGTATGAAAAGTTCGAGTTCTGGGAAATAAGATCGGGAAAAAGCCCCGCAAGGCCCGTGTAATCATTTTGAACGCGACCAGGCATAGCCCTTGAGAGAGTGGATTGTCGTTAAATTCCCGCTACTAACTGTGTAAAGATAATCGAAAACATGAAAAGTCACTGACCCCTTTTGGTGGAGTATGGGGATGGATGGTGGGGAAAATTTGTTAAGTGTGACAACTTCGAAATACCATGGACTGAATGAGGTATTAGGGGCTTTTCGTTTGTGTGGACGAGGACGGCGTTCACGTCCTCTAACGATGCGAATTGGCGTCAGACACCCGTCCTGTTCACTACCTTATTACCCTTTTCGTTTTAAGTCGACACCCGTTTTCTACACGATGACGTAATGCCCCCCGCACGCGCTTATTCAATTTCTCCTTCTTTCACTTCTTATTTTGTTCTTCGTTTATTATTCTATTATACTCTCTCTATTTTCCTTATGTTATTCTTTGTTTTTCCTTCTTTCATCTTCTCTTCTATCTTTCCATTGTCTATTCTTTATCATTTTCTCTTTCTGTCTTTCCTAACGTTATTGTTGTTGTTATCATTCTATCATTTTTCTTTCTATCTTTCCTCATATTATTCTTTGTTTCTTCCTTCAATCATCTTCTCTTATGTTATTCTTTGTTTTTATCATTCTATCACTTTCTCTTTCTGTCTTTCCTTATGTTATTCTTTGTTTTTTCCTTCCTTCACTTTCTCTTTCTGTCTTTCCTCATGTTATTCTTTGTTTTTCCCTTCTTTCACCTTCTCTTTCTGTCGTTTCTTATGTTATTCTTTGTTTCTTCCTTCTTTCACCTTCTCTTTCTGTCTTTCCTTATGTTATTCTTTGTTTTTTCCTTCTTTAACTTTCTCTTCAGTCTTTCCTTATGTTATTCTTTGTTTTTTTCCTTCTTTCACCTTCTCTTTCTGTCTTTCCTTATGTTATTCTTTGTTTTTATCATACTATCACTTTCTCTTTCTGTCTTTCCTTATGTTATTCTTTGTTTTTCCCTTCTTTCACCTTCTCTTTCCGTCTTTTCTTATGTTATTCTTTGTTTTTTCCTTCTTTCACCTTCTCTTTCTGTCTTTCCTTATGTTATTCTTTGTTTTTTTTCCTTCCTTCACTTTCTCTTTCTGTCTTTCCTTATGTTATTCTTTGTTTTTCCCTTCTTTCACCTTCTCTTTCTGTCTTTTCTTATGTTATTATTTGTTTCTTCCTTCTTTCACCTTATCTTTCTGTCTTTCCTTATGTTATTCTTTGTTTTTTCCTTCTTTCACCTTCTCTTTCTGTCTTTCCTTATGTTATTCTTTGTTTTTTTCCTTCTTTCACCTTCTCTTTCTGTCTTTCCTTATGTTATACTTTATTTTTTCCTTCCTTCTCCTTATCTTTCTGTCTTTCCTTATGTTATTCTTTGTTTTTCCCTTCTTTCACCTTCTCTTTCTGTCTTTCCTTATGTTATTCTTTGTTTCTTCCTTCGTTCACCTTCTCTTTCTGTCTTTCCTTATGTTATTCTTTGTTTTTTTAATCATTCTATCACTTTCTCTTTCTGTTTTTACTTTCTGATTTACGCTGCGATGTAGCAAGATGACGTCATTCTGACGACGGGTCACTAGTTTTCTGACGAACCTCAAATCATCGATGAACGGGTTCGCAAATGTGGCCTGACGACGCCAGACGACCCGACGCATGCGCAGATCGCCGAAATGACGTCCCATATTTGACGTCGACTATGTCGACGTGACAAACGAAAACCCCCTAATTATCGTCCAAATTGGGGAGAGGAAAGAGGAGGAAAGTTGAGAGCTGACCGCATGTTTACATTACGGCGACTGGTTTCTTCCCCGCCCAAGGTTTATTGCATCATCGGATTACATTCCTAGCCTCCTCTCCCCATAAATAAAACTTTGTCCCAGGTAGCTGTCAATAAACTATTTTAACTTCCTCTGCGCTGGTTAAAATTCATTATTGTTCTATCCACCTGGAACAAGGAATAAGGACATAGAAAACTAGTTTTGCAATTGGCCATGGTATTTATTAGTTGTAATATAGAAACTTTCCATCGTCATTAGACTTGTGGTATAACAAATACTTCAAATGAAAATAGTGTGTTAACTTCCCAATGAACAGCCGTTCTCTTACCTGAGACACATAGCGTTCAAATAATAAAAACAAATCAACGCAGTTCTCTGGCTTGAGACACGTAGCGTTCCCTAATACAAACAAATCGACGCAGTTCTCTGGCCTGAGACACGTAGCGTTCGCATAAACACTTTATTGCCTAAAACTGAGGATAACTAAGCAAATGCCTTAATGGTCATCCTCCGCCTACAAGCAAAGTGTAAACGGGGTGTAAATACTAATTGCATTAAAATGCCCCCAATTTAGATTAAAACAAATCAACGCAGTTCTCTGGCCTGAGACACGTAGCGTTCACCTAATAAAATAAAACCAAATCGACGCAGTTCTCTGGGCTGAGACACGTAGCGTTCACATAATAAAATAGAACCAAATCAACGCAGTTCTCTGGCCTGAGACACGTAGCGTTCACATAATAAAAACAAATCAACGCAGTTCTCTGACCTGAGACACGTAGCGTTACATAATAAAATAATCCCAAATCAACGCAGTTCTCTGGCCTGAGACACGTAGCGTTCACATAATAAAAACAAATCAACGCAGTTCTCTGACCTGAGACACGTAGCGTTACATAATAAAATAATCCCAAATCAACGCAGTTCTCTGGCCTGAGACACGTAGCGTTCACATAAACACTTTATTGCCTACAACTGAGGATAACTAAATCAAAGGCCTTAATGGTCCTCCTCAGCCTACAAACCAAGTGTAAACAGGGTGCAAACAATACTAATTGCATTAAAATTTCCCATCATTGGCTCGAAGCCTGTTCTCTTGCAAACTGGTATGTTCGACATGTGCAAATTAAAGATAATTCCGCGGTTTGGCGGTCAAAATTGTAAATTTTTCTGCCACACGAGACGTGGCTGCTCAGACATGGATCGCCGCCACACCGAAATCGGATGGTATGAACAAATCTCATCCTTTGCACAATTGCGAAAGGTACTATGAACGTAACAGACAACATTATGTACAATCATTCCTACTTCAGATCAATACAGATCTGAAATTAACCTGTACTGACGAATGTTCGAAGATCAGTAGGGAGGAATTGAACGTCTGTATTCCCCAGAAACACCTCGTAAATGTCCGAAATGAATAATGAAGTAAGTACCCTTGCCAGAAAGGTGCATACGGTGCGAAACGACCAGTCCTCCAAATCGGCGAATTATAGACCGCACAACTTGTTATTAACCCAGCTGTCTCTGACTGGTTTCATGTCTGTCGGCGGGTAGATGGATACCGGCCGCTTGCACCATGAAATCCCCCAGGGCCCAGATGGTGCCTCGTATGGATGTAGAATCCCTTGTCTGGCTCGATAAATCTGTAGACTCTGCAGATTCAAATAATGGAGAAAAGGGAGAACCCGCAGACAGTAACATGTTCTACATAATATTACCATAAACAAAATGTCTTTTGCAATGTGTGTTATTCTTCGGAATAAACCACCCTAATTCCGTGCAATCAAAATTTAGTTACGAGTATATTATGCATTGGGTTTGGTCTGATCGCCCATCACCCTACCAGTTTAAATCAAAACGTGACAAAATTAAGCTGAAAAAGTCAACGTACTGACTAATTATAACACCCCGAAGTTTTCAAACTTCACCTGCCGGTAATCTGATATAACCCCGGTATGCCCCAGATACCCATCTCCCCATTTTTTGAATGTGGGAGTCTGAAAAGCCCGCCATAGCAGCGGACGTAGCAGCTCCTATTCGGAATGAATGGGCCGTGTAATAGTGAGCTGGTAAACCTAAGAATGAAACACTTTTATGTAGCACCCTGTTGAAAGCTTGCCGGGTTAGGGGAGAACCATCAAATTGCCTAAAAAATGCAAACCCCTGGTCAATACCGGGAGTGGGAACGCATTGAGGACGGGCTTCCAAATACCCAACAATTGCTTTAACGGGGCACAATGACCCACTTTCCGGAAGCACGATGACGCACCCCCTACCCCGCTGATCCGTTTTGGAAGACCGAATTCTAACACTAACTTTGCGCTGTGGGGGATTCCCCCGGACGATTACGTCCGCCTCAAACAGGGGGATGGATCTACCCTGAGAAGTGAATTCACCAATGCGTAAAAACCCGAAAAACGCTAATAAAAAGGTTGCAGTGAAAAGTTTAGTATGATAGGACGTTTGGCATACTAATGGCAGTGTTGCGATTAATTTATGTAATAAGGGCATAGTAATGGGGCAGCGCACGTCAAGGCGAGCATGACGCCTACGGCAGCCTTCAACTAATCGCTTTATTGGAAAATTCTGAGTTATATCTTCCCTATTATGACTGCGCTCATGAAATGACAGAGCTGAGATATATGTAGAGATAGTGTTTGCCGAATAATTGGACCAGCTCATGTAAGAAATGAAAAGAGCAACCTGCTCGATAGTTGGTGGAGTAGAGGCATTACAATTATAATTACTCCGAAACAGCTGAAAAGCCTGCCATGCCGTGTGATAAGTGCGCATAGTGTTCTGAGCTCTGGAAGAGCTTAACAAGACGGCACGCTCCCGACTAAGCTGCTCCAGAGAGGGGTAGGAATGGGGGTCCCTTGTTGCTCGGCATTGGGGGCCAGATGTCGAAAACGGGTCATCTGAAAGCGGGACAGAGAATCGGCAATTTCATTGGTATGGCCTGGAACGTACATTGCCTTAAACCAAATGTTCCACCTTAAACACAGTACTACGAAGTGGCGAATGAGCCGCATAATTATCTTGCAATTAGACGATTGCTTGTTAATGACGGCAACTACCGATTGATTATCAGACCAGAAAGTTACTCTCTTCCCATTTAACCGATCTCCCCATAAGTGAACGCCTACAACTATGGGAAGCAGTTCTAGAACGGCAATGGAGAAATTAGCCTCCCGGACGTATTCCGGCCACTTAGCTTGAGCCCAGCATCCCTCGAAATAAATGCCCAGCCCAATGCTTGCCGCTGCGTCTGTATAGAATTGAAGGCAATTATTATCCCGCCAAACATTGACAGCAAACATAACGGTCCCATTAAAATGCTCTAAGAATGCTTCCCATGTTGCCAGGTCAGCCTTAGCCCCACTGGTAAGCCTTATGCGATGATGGGGCTGACTTACCCCTCTAGTCATGTCTATCAGCCGCCTGAGAAAGGCCCTACCTGGGCCAACCGCCTTACATACAAAATTGAGTGACCCAATTAACGATTGTAGCTGGCGCAGTGTCAGCTTAGACTTCGTGGAAAAGCTGCGAATCATGCAACATAGCGCTTCTAATTTATCAGCTGGAACTTTTACCTGACATAGCCTTGTATCAATCTCTAGACCCAAATATGTAATTACTCTCGTAGGGCCTTCGGTTTTCTCCAGCGCTAAGGGCACACCGAAATCTTTGCACATATTTTGGAAGCAGAGCATGATGCGCTGGCATTCCTCGAATGAGGAAGCAGCAAAGAAGAAATCATCTAAGTAATGCAGCACTTGTTCAGTAACAGCTATGCGCCGACAACAATCCTCGAGAAAGGAACTAAAGCGCTCAAACATTGCGCACGAAATCGCGCAACCCATGGGCATGCACCTATCATAATAGAATTTTCCATCAATGCACATACCGAGCAAATCAAAATCAACTGGATGCACGGGCAGTAATCTAAAGGCAGACTTGATGTCAGCTTTCCCCATAAAAGACTTAAGACCAAGTTTAACAATCATGTCCACCGCTTCGTCGAAACTAGTGTAAGAAACGTTGCACTCATCCTTATCTATGCTATCATTTACAGAGGAGCCGCGAGGGGAGGATAAGTGTTGTATTAATCGAAATTCGCCTGGTGTTCGTTTTGGAACAACCCCGATGGGGGAACAACGAAAATTCGGAAATGGAATTGAAGTAAAGGGGCCTACGATTCTGCCGAGTAGCACCTCCTTTTCTATCTTTTGCATAATGATTTGAGGATGAAGAATTGCAGACTTGAGATTCTTACAACTCATTTGTACACGGGTGCCTTTAAAACTCAGAGAAAAGCCGTACGTAAATCCCGAAATTAGACGTTTTGCGTCAGACTGATTGGTGTAAGAATGAAGAAAGGGTAGCATGGGCTTTAGCCTAATTGGGGTTGGGGCTAGAGCTCGGTTTGTTAGCTGCAGGTTGGGGGCGGTTGCAGGCAAAGGAGCCATGGGACGTATTTCCGCATCTATCGCATTTGTGCGCATATCTGCAGCCTCGCCCCCTACCGCACCGGCCGGAGGCGTTGAATGCGAAACAAACTTGGGGCCCGCGGACTCGCGGTTGCGCTACCGTATCCGTCCCGATTAAGTGCTGAGCGCCCATTGCGGCGGGGGCCTGATAGTTGCTGTCTTGGCCGTTGAGCTCCGCGAAATTGAGATTGCCTCCCGCTGAAGGGACGAAAATTCTCCCTGCTGTCCGGCCGCGCGTAGGCAGTGGCGACTAGTAGCCACAGCTCCGCGTCTACTACAGCCCATGAACGCTCCGGCTGCCGCGCTTGCCTCAGGCGGAACTGTAGGTCGTAGTCGCACCAATTATAGCCGCAGCTAGCGGCAGTGCGCACAATACTGATATATTTTAACAGTTCCCTTACCCGACTTGTGTGTCGTTCGGCATAAACCGAAACAAAAACTAGCATGGCACTAGTCCACTGTGGTATGCCTGTAATGGCTGTCTTTCGGTCTGGCGCCCGCAGCTGAAAATTAGCGCTCGCAGGGGAAAAAGTTAGAGTTAACCCCTCGTCGATAGAAGGATGGGACCTGGATGGCGATATTAAAGCGCCTAAGTCAATGAACTCCCCCCGCCAAATTTTTTCCTTTAATGTTACGGCAATTGATGACCCGAGATCATCGCCTACGCCAGCCAACATTTGCGGCCGTCCAGGGACGGGAAAACTTGTCCCTGGAGTAAAGGCAGCTGGCACCCCTGTGGACGTGACTGGCGCAGGTGAAACCAGCGCTTCATTGGTAAACATGCTGGGATTTGTATCAAAATCGTCAATTGCCATTACTGGCCATGACTCACCGTTGTCGCCGCCGTCTTGCATTCCGGGCCCTTCGTTGATCGAGGGCTCCTGGCTCCGGGCGGGGACGACTGGCAGTGCATCGTTGTTGCTGGCACTGGCAGCTGTCAGGGGGAATTGGGCAGGGGATGTAGCCTTCGACGCCCTCCTCTTACTTGGCTTGGCCTTTGTTGTCTTCTTCGTCGCAGCCTTTGCTGTCACCCTCTGATTCTTCTTCGTCGATTTAGGCATCTTAGCAATTATTATCAAAATGAAGCCTAAATTAACACGCTTCTGAACCTCGACGTATTGTTTAACTCAAATGAGGCAACGTGAAAGGTAGGTAAGGAATGTCAATCAGGAGCTGAAACTTATTAAAGTCAGAAGCACAGTAGTTCACTTTATCCGACGAAATTACGTTAAAACTTAAACTGACTGCTAACGGGGCGAATATTGAGCAAAAACCACGAAGGAAGAGCGAAAATTTGTTAAGTGTGACAACTTCGAAATACCATGGACTGAATGAGGTATTATCGTCCAAATTGGGGAGAGGAAAGAGGAGGAAAGTTGAGAGCTGACCGCATGTTTACATTACGGCGACTGGTTTCTTCCCCGCCCAAGGTTTATTGCATCATCGGATTACATTCCTAGCCTCCTCTCCCCATAAATAAAACTTTGTCCCAGGTAGCTGTCAATAAACTATTTTAACTTCCTCTGCGCTGGTTAAAATTCATTATTAATTACATCAAAATAACTATTTTGTGTTAGAAAAGAAGTTTCATATGAATAATTAGTTTCAACATTCAAAAAGTGGAGTCTGACAATTTTTGTAATGATACTAGTTTCTGTATATTGCCAGATTTGATATTCATGAATGCGTAATTTGCGTATTCATAATTTATGCAAATTAACCTATGCATTTTGAAATATCATAAAAATAATGAAACCTCATGAATTTGAGATGAAGGAAACATTTATTCAATGTATTTTAAAGATTCTTCTCAAGTCTACAGACAAATTTGTAGAGTCTTCTGTAAAATGCATAAATTTAGCATTTTGCATAATTAATAACGCTATTAATATTAACTAATAAGGCTATAACGCAAACATTTGCATATTAGGAAAACAAATAATAATACCATCTTGTTCCTTACGTAAATATCTACAAATATGCAAATGTTCGTGCTCATCGGACATTCGACGGCCGAGATCATAGGGGGGGGGGGGGGCTGGGAGCATTATAATTATAAAGATGATGGATGTAACAAAAAGAGAACGTAAGCAAAAGCTGCCACAGTTTTTAAGCTGTTTGAGATTCGGAGCAATGTTGCTTCAATATTTTTGTCCTGTGGATGAAAATTGCTTTGGGGGCAAAAGGTTTTCCGGGTTAGAGCGAGATGATAGTTTGCACGGTTTGCATGTCGTTTTTGGTATGAGTGTAATGCTTTTTTCTTTTCTTTTTTGTAAAGAGTTAAATTATGGCCGATGGAAGTTCTTGGCGGTAAAACCGAAACATGAATATCCCGAGATTTGAAAGGTATAAATCTTAAAAGTAGCTGTGCGAAGATTTTAAAAACTAACTTTATTTTCATCATCGCAAGATGAAACTTTGATTGAACAATTTTATTTAAATTCAACGCTTGGAAACATTCGAAGTAATAATTATTATCAATTACAAAACGCTTAAATACAGGCCTGGCAAAGCACCTAAAAAGCTCTCCGAACGCTGCTGAGATGTGTGGCATCATAGGTTGGGCAGGATTTGCACAAGCAGACGATGCCCATGTCATCTCACACATTTTCAGTGCCTGTTTTATCATCTTCTCTTTAATCAATTCCCTTACTTCACTACCGTCAAGCTAAATTTTAAATCTATTGCCTCTCTCTAAACCCCGCGGATGCTATTATTGTGATGAAAAATACAGCGATGAATAATAAAGGATCCGTCGCGTGTCAACAAAATAAGACGCCAAGATGGAACGAATGCCGCCCATGCTATCATTCCGTTTTTTGTTTTTTTTTCAATTTCAAAGTCTGGTTTCTTTGATTGTTTTCATTAACCTCTATCAAGTGTATTCAGAGACAAAAGATTTTAGTTATCAGGATCGGTTTCATATCATTTTTAGAATGGTGTAAAATGCCATCAAATTGTTAAACACTCAACTCATTGTAATAGCATTGTAATTATGTTCATTCGTTTAGGTTGTGCAAATCACGCCCAATCCTAAACAGCCAAAAGCGGTAATTATATGGCCTCAATATCGCAGGAGGAGTTCAACAGTGACTTCCACCTGAGCTGGTGAAGCGAAATTATTAATTCTTGATGACAGTTTCCTTTTTCTGTATTTCAAGGGAATACTAAAATATATATTTGGTTAAAACTTTATCCTAATTTATTTTTTGGTAAGATGGCTGGCCCTTTAAAGCCACACTGTACTACTCGTAGCTACTTGCACCTTCTATATAGAAAACAATGCCTAATCGTTGCCCGCTGATCCTCTTTTTCTTATGTTAATTGATAGCTGAGTTGATGAGATAGCCACCTGCCAGTGACCACGCTGGGTGCTGTAATCCCTTCTCGCAAAACTTATACACATGGTCTTTAAAACATGAAACGTGAATTTGGGGTAGCTATATATGTTTTCAAATCACTCTAATAATAATAATAATCGGCATTTCTATAGCGCCGTCTATCTAAAAATTCTATTCCCAGACGCATTTATTTTTACCCCTGCTGAAGCTATAGCTGCCATTACAACATTCCAGCATTTTGAGGAATTAATTCCTGCCAAGTACCAATTTACATCACGTGGGCTGAGTGTAGCAAAATATAGATCAATGTTTTGCCAAAGGACATTAGAAGGCATATAACATGTACGTATGTGATGACTAAATGCCTCCTGTATTATGAAAGAGTAGTACCTGGTTATGAATGGATAACGAGTTCGGATTTAGATTTTTAAAAATTGTTGATAATAAATATTTTTAAACAACTTGAATTGTGAAAAACCAAACATCAAACAATGTGAAACCCTCTTTTCTCGTTTTTCATACTAGAACTAGGAATAAGTTTTACTTGGCCTGATCCGAACATGGCTTACTTAGGATATAAAATTGGGTCTCTAAATCGCCCTTGAGGTGATTGTTTGAAAGAAAGTGCGATCGTGTAATGCAATATATGATACCTTTTATGCAGAAGGACTATAAGTGGTATCATGTTTGTCATTATCAAACGTTGTTTAATTTGTTTGTAGAACTGAAAATAATATTTAGCTGCATTTTGTGTTCATTTGAATAAACCGATATAATCAATCAATCAATCAGTCAATTACCTAATTGCCGGATAATTTCTTTGGTCCCCTCTTTAGTTCCTAGATCTTCTGTTCCAACTCCTCTGTTGTCGATGAATGACAAATGCGCTGTTATCCCTACTTCAAGCCGCCGAACAGTGTGACCACCCTGGAAGTCAACCGTGGAGGTTTGTACCGTCGCGGAGTCTGTCAAATTACCTTTAAACGCATAGTTTAGTGAGTTTATTAGCGACGTTTTCCCGATGCCTGTTGTACCAAATAAACCCACTTTAAGCTTGTTAGGCCATTCAATCTTTTCGTCAGGAAATTCAAGGGATTCACCCGGCTTAAGATTTGTCAAAACGTGACGTAATTCCTTTATTTCATTCGCTGTCGTCGCCATTTCATTTTGATTCCTCTTCATTTCTTCTGAATCATCTTTATCCGCACCTTTCCTCTTGAACATTGCGACGAATTATATTGCAGTGTTTATCGCGTAATGATAGTAGTGACTATGCAATTGAGTAACTGATCAGCCAGCTCGTTGTCGGCACTGTTTTATAGCATTTGCCATGAACCATCCGCTATGTCTTCCCTTATTGGATAATTATGTTTGACCTCTGTAGTCAGTTCGACGCATCCAGCTTTATTGTATGGCAGCTGGTATTGCCTAAACAAAACATATTTAAAAAAAATCCGTGTACCCAACTTAGGTAGCTCGTATTAAAAAGGTCACAACCAATGTGGCTTTGAAATCTACTTCATGATTTCAAGAATTATGACTATAACCGATTTGGAATTTTCAGAAAATTGTTTACAAGTACGCTCAATATCATATTAAAATCTTAATGTATTGCCTTTGACCTCCCCCCTCCCCCCTCCCCCCCCCCCCCCTCCCCACAAAAAAGACTTCATATAATAAATATTATATTTATATATATATAAATAAAACGCCCTAAAGTTGACACTTTTAATGACAATTTAATTTCTAAAGGCTGTATTCAACTAAGCAACGATTGCGTAGTGAGGTGAAAATAAAATATATCGCGAATAGATGCTGTCTTCGAGCAGATGACTATTTCGATCTTGTGTAGGGCATGTTTACCTCGGAAATAATATATCTCTCTAGCTCTCTCTCTCTTTCTTTTCGTTCCTGCTTATTCACACCCTTTCCTTGTTTGTCATTTATGTCTGGTTTTATACTTACGTTGTTTTGCTTTATTTGTCTTCTTGCATTTTTCTTACTTTCCTTTCTCGTTTATCATCTCGCAATTACTCTTTCTTCCTTACAAGTAGTTCTAAATTAAGCACTGATCCTCTTATTCAATTGATGTATATTTTGTTATGGCGAGGAAAGCACCGTACTGTTCCCTTATTTCACACAACAATAACCTGTGACCTAAAACATTCAACCTTTGCTTTCTAGCAGATCCCCTACTATAGTTAGCCTTTCAATGTTTTGGTAATACTTTTGATCACTCCATTACTGCATGTTTTGTAAAAACTACTACCAGGTACATTATGTTCCGATATTGTATGTTTAAATGTAATTATTACCATTTACATTATGTTCGTTTAAGTTATTTTTTCTCTTGTACAGTTACGTTAATACATTTGGGTATTGTTGGGCAGGGAGACTGGGGGTGATCGCATTTTCATGTATTACTCCAGGCACCAATTTCTATTTACGCCACTGTTTATACGCAGCTCCAAGTTGACTTCAAGGTAAACATGATTTCGACAAGGAGCATTTGGCTCCTCGATGTTAACATCACCATTTT
Source organism: Strongylocentrotus droebachiensis (assembly GCA_035222895.1). Taxonomy (NCBI): domain Eukaryota; kingdom Metazoa; phylum Echinodermata; class Echinoidea; order Camarodonta; family Strongylocentrotidae; genus Strongylocentrotus; species Strongylocentrotus droebachiensis. The sequence goes on from JAVYIG010000689.1 coordinate 25,154, forward strand.
TCATATTGATAATAATATTAACAATGCTAATAATAAAGGTGATAATGCTAATAACATTTCTCCTCCTACTACTACTACTACAGCAAAGAACAAACAGTACAAATAATCTTAGCTATATTCGTGACTCTTTTTTCTTTGATCGCGGTGAACTAGTGCACATTCCATACTTACTTATGGAAAGGCTGTAATAAAGGAGAACAAAGGCAAGGACAAAGAGAAAGAAAGAGAGAGACAGAGAGAGAGAGAAAGAAAAAGTCTGGTCCAGGGTTTAGATTCAATTTTGTCCAGAAATGTTTAAACCCGGTTCCATGTGAATGAAAACAATGAAGACAAAAAACTTTAACCAGCGGGTTCTATTTTTCAACAACAATTGAAACTTCTCCCAGGGACCCAATCATCAACACAAATATTGTTGTTCAAAAAGCATAAGAATAATATTCAACTTATAAGAATAATATTAAATTGGTGCTAATCCTGATAATATTCACTTCTAAATCTTCCGATCAGAAGTTGGGAAACTTTTTTTTATTATAGCTTCCCTGTTATATATCACATACGGAAAAGCAAAATAAGATTATACAGTACTGTTGTTTAGTGGTACGGACTGTTGTCTCTCATACCATTACCATACAATGCTTAGAATTATCATTAATCAACTTGTTCTTGTGTGCAATATTATATTCAGCTAATGTATTCCTCTGTTTTGGTTAATTCATTTTCATAGTTGATGTTATCATTATCTATTCAGTTTTTGTCACGTCACTACACTCCATTACCATACAATGCTTACAATTATCATTAATTAACTTGTTCTTTTGTATAATATTATATTCAGTTAATGTATTCCAATTTTTTTGTTTAACTTATTTTCATAGTTGATTCTCAAACAATGCTTCCTGTTCATCTGAGCGTGAACACATACCACACAAAATTGATTCGAAGTGATATGGGGGAAAAACGCCCTTTTATAAGATGATTTTTTTTAAATAGTTAGCAATTTTCTAGGCGTAAACTTTTTTTTAACTCACAATGTATACGAAGGGCTTTCTTTTGCAATAGGTAAATCGAGTTGTTATTGGCCATAGTATTTGTCATTTTATCATATAATTTTACTAAAGCTTGGTCGATTTAGGAAATGAAAAGTATAGAACTAATAAAACTATAGAGCCTATTGTAAATAATGTTTTCTAGGATTTTCGACATGCGGGGAAGAATATAAATAGGACTGTAATTACTTATTTCGTGAGGATTGTCTTTTTTAAACAGGATTTACCTTAGCAATTTTCAAGGACTGGGAATATTTCCCGGTATTGATTGTTAGTTAAAAAAAATGTAAGTTAAAGGAGAAGCGACAACATGTATAATGTGTTCTAAAAGGAAAAAAACTAATTTTATCGTGACCCTGTAATTTACTTAAGTTTAGATTTAGGGATTACAAAACAGTGATGAATTTGAAGGTTCAGGACGAAATGTAGAAAAAAATTATAAATCGGCCAATTTTTTGGTTTGTTCTCCTATCAAATCATTCATAATTTCCAAGGTGGATTTCATGTAAGATTTTACTATTAAGATTTTTTTCCAAATAGTACATTTTACGAGAACTACGAATGTTAGTTAATTTATTTCGATATTTGTTTTAATTCCAAAATGTAATGAATAGTAGAGTTCGCTAGATAAGCCTTATACAGTTTGTTCAATGTGTATACCGATCGTAGAATTGCTTTTGTTATCCATGGCATTTTACAACGCTAACTTTTTGTTTAGCTCATACTAGAGGAAAAGTTTTGTCATGATATATCTGTAATTTGTTATGAAAATGTGTGTATGCCATATCTGCATTTGATTCATTACAGATATCCAACCATTCTTCTGTTGCTAGATCGCTTTTGAATGATTCAATATTTTGGGGCGTTTCTCTTCTACACATGTTTGATTTAGCTGACTTGTTCACTTTATATTTTATTTAAATGACCAATGATCAAATAATTCGGAATATATTAATCCACTGGAAATATATGTTTATCAAAGAACTTAGAACAAAATATTGTCTATAAAGGTTGACGATTGACCACTTGTTCTGGTTGGTTTATTTGTATGTGGATAACGACTATCAAAATAAATAATATGAAGAAGTGTATCAGTGTAGCTACTATGAGTTTACAGACCAATATTTAAGTCACTCATTAAATATAAGTGTTTATCTTTTCCTGTAAGAGTATGAAGGCATTTATCCAGGTCTTCAACAAAACTTCTGACTGTGAGGGGGTCTGTAGATTAATCCGACGAGTATATGTTTGTTATTTGAACCAATGATTTCTAAATAATAATGGTTCACTTTGTTTTAAATATATTTATTTTCGATTTTGTGTGTGTGTGTGTGTGTGTAAAGGTTCACTGAAATAAAATGCAACACTGCCTCCTCTAATTCCTTCGCGATCTAGAGTCTGATCAACGTATAATTTTGCGAGTTAAATGAATTAGGCGAAGTGTTTTGAAGACAAATTTCAGTGACATCAATATTTAAATAGAAAAGGGAAAAATATTAAGAGTATGCAGCAATGTTTGCAGAGAACTACATTACTGCTTAAACTTGTAGCATTTACTTGAAGTAAATTAAATTTATGATGTACTTTTTTCACTAGCAGTAAATCCATTGGTTGAGTTATAATTACTATCAGAGAATAAATTGTTTTATTCGAAAACGGATAACAGGTCTAAATCATTATCGATGAATATTGATTATCATAACCAATTTATTTTGATTAAAGGTAAAGAAACTGGTTTGCATGTAAAGTGCCTGTGTCGTACTAGTGTGATGGTTGTGATGCTCATTTAATGAAAATAATGGTAAGAGGAGATGTTATGTTAACATGACATGCATAAGAATGAATGATGATGGGATCCTTAAGCGTTTATTTATTAGCTGTCATTATGACCAGCTCACTAATTGTTGATCATCTCAAACATGAAGTACATTTAGAATTACGAAACCCTTGATAAAAACAAATTGTCCCGGCACCACTGCACTACATTACAACGTATTCAAAGTCTGAATAATAAGTTTAAGGGTACAGTCATATCATACTTAGTTTCACAAGAACCAATCTGTTCCCAACTTTACTCTATGAAACTTTATTGATCCAAATATGAAGCAGAATTGAGAATGAATTCATTCATGAGATAGAGCAGGGTCAGGCCATAGGTTTTACAAATTAAGTACAGATGCAATAAACAGATAAGGTATTTTTTTTTCATTTAAACAGGGGATGTTTATATGCCTGGATTAACAATGATAGTTTGTAAAAGTAAATTTAAAACATGGTAAACTAAATCATTGAAAACAGGAGTATAACAATTTACTCATTTTCATTATCAATATTACAAAAGTCATGCTATATTCAGCAAGTATTTACAAATAAACAGAAACTATGCGTAAGAATTGAAATTGAAAATAGATAACATTGACAGTATTAGCATGTCACGTAGTTTAACCTTAATTTACACAAGAACATGGAAATAAGGAAAACAAGGACACAACATGTTATCGTTTTCGTACCATTTGATATGTTTGGTGCGTATAATGAATGTAAAGGATGTGACAGCATTTTGGTCTAGTTCAAGTCTCAATTTTCAAGTTTAATTAAACAAACTAAACAACTGAGAAAATATAAACATAAATAAGTAAATCTACTGACTACTAAATAATGGCTATAAACAACAGGAACAGGAATATACTACGAGCAACAGGACTGAAACACAAACAAAAATTAAACAAGACAGTCAGATGAATAGATGTAAGAAACGGGAGTAGAATTATGCTGACCTATATAGCAAATAATTTTCTTAAATATTGATCACAACTATAAATCTAGACGATATCGACTCAAATAAAGTAATTTCAGTTTGCGCTTAAATACATAAATACTGACCGATTGCGGTATTCTTGGTTCAAGGGAATTCCAAAACCTAGGTCCAGTGGACCCCAAAGTAGTAAGTGCAAATTGCATTCTAACAAGAGGTAAGTGATATGCTTGCGCCTGTCGTGTGGAATAACTATGAACTTGGTGATTTTCCTAAATATTTTAGCCAAGGCTACTGGCAGTAGACCTGCCTTCAAGTCATACCTTAGAGCTCATGAGGGGGTTGATCCATCCTCAAAATAAGTACCACATAAAACTCTGAATGGCTTCGTCGTATGTAATTTGTGCCTGCTGCAAAAGAACATTTTACATTTCTTCAGATTCTTTTCGCTGGGTCAGGACCCAGAGTGTAGTTTTAGGAAAAGTATCGTGACTCAAGACCAGTTAGAGGAGCAGTGAACCCCAACTTATGACAATTCGTGTGATATTAGATTGGCTATTAAATAAGTGGACACTGCTGGACATACATCTGGACTTACCAAACTTTGAACAATACATATTCTCTACTGTCCTATTACCTTCTATTCCTTGGAAATGGATAGGATAAGTTTTGAAATGAAGTTTAAAATCATTGTGCTATTAACAGCCACATTTGCAGGTTTTTTTGGTAAACTACTTCTAATTTTCTACATTGAAACTTCATATACGTCAATATTCATATGTACTCCACAACTGCACATTTATTTCCGTGATTTTAAGCGATTCAGTTTCTTTTGCGCAGGCATTTTGTAGATTTTTCAAGGCACAGTTCTGGCTTTGTATGGCTGACTGGCGGCGGTCGTGATGAGATTAAAGCTTGAAAGCATGTTTGGAATATCATTATGATACTTTTGACAGAGTCAGGTGCAGCGTACATTGAACTAAATTAAGTGCAATTGCAACAAAGCAGCTCACGCACCAACAAAAATTCTTTCCCGGGGACCATGTGATGAAGCACTCCATCAACCTGTTATCAATAGAGGAACCACATCACCTGGAATCTAGTCTGCATTAATAAACCGCTAACACGTTGGACAAGCCCTGACATCCCCGGGTCGTCAGGGACAAATCGGGGCGCGAACTGGTCCATTGAAAGTTAACGTAGAAAAACGATAAAAAATCACACACACACACACACACACAACATGCCTGTATTCTATCCTTATTAAAGAATTGTACACGTATTAAAGTATTGATCTTCTTATGAGAAAGATTCAACAATAAGATAAAGTTCAGACCGGATATCTCATGTGCTCAAATTTAATTTTATCCGTGAGTCAAAATCAGGCGATTGGTTAATTGAAGAAGAAAAAAGAGTGCCTGTATCGATCCTTGCAAAATATAGATTTAGATTTAATTTGAAAATTATTTGTATTACATTTGCCAGATTATAATTTGTTTAAGATAATTTTTAAGAAATCAAAAGTGTAATACAAAATCTAACAATTTCTAATACATAACAGATAGAACGACATATCATTTTCAATGCTAGTGACATTATTGAATCTATGGTCATTCATTTAGAATGATTATATTTCTTCTCTGAATAAGAGAAACCAAACAAACAAAAATATGATGAATTTTAGAAAATCTGATCAATTCATAGTAAATATTCGACAAATTAATTATCATACAGGTATATTCGATGCAACACTTTTGATGAAAATTTGCAGAAATAGAAACTTGACCTTCGATACTTGATTGAAATTACATAATCGACATTCTTTCCCTGTATGGGGCTTTCAAATATACACTCTGGGGCCCGTACGGCGAGTAAAAACGGACATTTTGGCCCTTCGTACATTTCACCGGCCGTACGTACACCATGGGGCTGAGTTGGCTGCACATGGGTCAAATGACCCCATATATCCACAGATCTTTTACTCATGGAGAAGTCCTACTTTGTGTATTTTAGAATAATCAATGCCAATGTCATGTGTGTGCTTCATGAAAAGCTTTTGTTTGCCCTCTTGTATCATAGAATGTACCGTAGGTGCACACATGCATAATAGGGACTTTTAGATGTGCACAATGGAGAACATGGACTGCTCTTTTAAGGCAATGTGACGTCCTTTTAAGGCATTGGCAGTGACGTCACATTGCCTTAAAATGGCAGTCCACGTTATTCGTGCAAATCTAAAAGTCCCTAATGATTACATAACATGAGCTCGTATTCATCTCGGTAGGTTTTACAATTTTATCAGAAATGACCTTTATCTGCCCATGCGCAGATAATATTTACGAAATGGCTTATTTTCCCGGCGTTTTCATTTGACCGTTAGGCCGTATAAGGGCACCGAAAGGGGCACCGTACTAGTACCGTGCGGGCTCCGAATGGTGCCCCGATGGCCCCTCACGATTTGTTTCTGTCAATTCTCAATGGAGGCGCGGATATCATAGGACAATAGTTCGGTGCAAAGCACGGCACCCAGCCAGGCGCCTTGAGGACCCCAGCCGGGCACTGAGAGCCATTAGGGACTTTTAGATTTGCAGGTCGACAGCTTTGACTGCAACGTGTGACGTGATGTTAAGGCACTGCACATGCGTCACGTCGTCTCAGGCGGCGATCGAGAATGCGTCTACCTTGATTTTCCTAAATCTAGTACGGTACTACTATGCCGCGTGCGCATAAAATATACAGTTCCTCAGGTAGACAAAGGAACACTCCTTCCCTGCTAGTATGTACAAATGTGTAGAACAGGTTTCACCTGCATATTAACCTGTTTTACACATTTTTATATAATAGCGGTGAAGGGATGTTCTTTTGTCTACCACAGCAATTGTTGAGGGTACAATGAGGACCTGTTTATTTTGTCCTCTTTCTTTGTCCGTCATGTTTATAGTATTTCTTCCTGCATGCATGTATATCATCGAGTACAATCTAAATGATTTCTAATTGTAGTCAACATGGGCAGTTGAGTACGTTGACACGCATGATCAGTCGGCGTTCGTCGTGTTCTCGTCCACTCAATCTAAAAGTCCCTATTGACATATATTGCTCCTGTTGACTCATTTTAGCTCGCTCGCCATTGCCAGCACAAACGTAGCTAGTTCGACGTCGTACCAAACTAGAAAGTTCCACTATGTTGCAGGGCCATTGGGTATGATGTGTGAACCGTGTGAACCGAGTGTGCGGAAATGGTGTGTTGGGGAGGGGAAGTGAGAGTGTTCGCGTGTGTGGTAAGAACCTTTTCCATATCTTTAAACAATCATTGATATCTGATAATTAAACAGTCAGTAAAATAAACCTACCAAACTACATAATACAATGAAATACTTGACTGAAAGTAGGGGAGTTTGATGTGGTGCACAATGGGCACCCTTCTGTAAATAATGGAATAGTCCATGGCGTGTCATGAATATTCATGTTTGGCTTAACTCGGCAAAATGTTTGCCTATACTTAATAGAATAATTACGGTGGGGGTTGGCTGAAATGGACATATTCAACCAATCCGAACTGATCTATGATAATTCATGCCTGTTATCCTTCGTGTGCTTGACATATAACATTACAATCGCGTGGCAAATTGCGTCTAAAGTTCGACCTGTTGCACATGTGTTATATAGGCAATGGCGAGCTGGCGACCTATTTTGATAAAATTACGGTGGGTGAACTTTGGAAAGTCAATGGGACATGGGGGTTCTAATGAAAGAGCTAATGTCAACGTACGTCGGGGTGGATGTGTTTCGTTTAAACAAAAAATGCATTTTTAACGATTTTTTTTTTTTTTTTTTGGGGGGGGGGGGGTAAAAATCCATAGACTAACATGTAAGGCTGCTGGACTCTGACGATAGGGGGCGTTGTCCAATGAGACTATTAGGAGCCATATGGTACACCTGTTCATCGGACGGAGCCCGTAAGACTACCGGCCGGCCCCGTGCATTTTCACTCGACCAATTTTCACCGGGCACCTCCCCCCTCCCCCCCCCCCCCCCACTCAGTGCCAATTAAGTTGCGCATATGCGTGTTCCCAGCACCCCCCCCCCCCCCCCCCCTTTCAGCAAAAGTCCGGTGTGCAAAGTCAATACGGGCAGACCTTTTCAGATCTGTTACGAGCCAGAGATTTCGAGAACATGCATGCAGTCCCTCCGTTCTCGGAGTGGGGGTGCCGGGGCACCTTTCGGGCGCCGCAGAATTTGTGACCGCACATGCCGTAGAAATGAACATCGGAAGGGTCCATACGGTCTCTAAAATCCACGGCAAGCCGCCGGGTAGCGAAAATCGTACAGGGCCCATTGTATATGCGACCTAGGCAGTAGAAAATGTCAAGAATAGACACTTTCACGGTAACACTTGTGCGCATGCGCATACATCATCATATTCATAATCATCATAATGATAATAATATAATGATAACAATAAAAGTTCTCCTGCTTCTACTATTAGGGACTTTTAGATTCAGTGGACGAGAACACGACGAACGCCGACTGATCATGCGTGTCAACGTACTCAACTGCCCATGTTGACTATAATTATAAATAGGGACTTTTAGATTTGCGTGGACTGATACGTGTGACGTCCATTCACGGCAGTGCATTAAAAGAACGTCGATCGTAGCATAGACCTATTGTCTTCGTGCGAGTCTAAAAGTCCCTAATCTTAGATTGCACTCGACAATAAACATGCAGAACATCCCTTCACTGCTATTATGTAAAAATGTGTAGAACAGGTGAATATGCATGTGACACCTGTTCTACACATTTTTACATAATAGCAGGGAAGGGATCGATGTTCCTTTGTCTACCTGAGGAACTGTATATTGTATGCGCACGCGGCATACTAGTACCGTACTAGATTTAGGAAAATCAAGGTTGACGCATTCTCGATCGCCGACTCAGACGACGTGACGCATGCGCAGTGCCTTAAAATGACGTCACATGTCACGATCAATTGGGCAAAAAGAATTTTCATTTCGGTTTAATAAAATTCGGAGTGGACTAAAAGATTATTATTATTATTATTATTATTATTATTATGTTGCAGTCAAAGCTTTCGACGTGCAAATCTAAAAGTCCCTATTAAGAAAAAGAAAGAGTAGACAAAAATCGCAGCAGTATTAGTGATTCATTTTTCTTTGAACGTGGTGAACTAGTGCCCAATCCATAATTATTTGTGAGAAGGCTGTAAGAAAAGATAAATGCAAGGACAACGAAATAGAGAGAGAGAGATAAAGAGAGAAAGAAAAAGCAAAGATCTTGTAACAGGCAGGGTCTGCTCGATGCAAGCTAGACATTGTTTAACAATTGAAAGTTCTCCCGGGTAAATTCGCCCTTACATACAAAAAAAATATTGTTGTTCAAATAGGGTATTAGAGAGATAAGAATAAGAATAATATTAGATGGTTGGTAAAGAAAAGAATAGTTAGTTCTCTCTCCCTCTCTGTTAAATCCTCTGATCAGAAGTTAGAAACATATTTTCTCGTTTGCTGCTTCCGTTCGTATGCGAAGGTTAAAGAGAATGTTAGTAATACAAGAACAGTGTACAATACCCGGCCCCCCCCCCCCACTCAGTGTTATTTAGGGTACGCATATGCGTGTTCCAACCGACCCCCCCCCCCCTTTTCAGCAAAAGTCCGGTGTGTAAAGTCAATACGGCTCGACCTTTTTCTTTTGTATACGAGCCTTTTTCAGCACCCCCCCCCCCCTTTTCAGCAAAAGTCCGGTGTGTAAAGTAAATACGGGTCGACCTTTTTCTTTTGTTACGAAAAGGACATTTTGGCAACACGCATGCGGTCATTTCGAAACCTGAGTGGGGGGGGGGGCGGGGTACAATAGAGCTTGATCTAAAGCGCAGATGCATAAACTAATATGAATTCCTTTTTCTTCTTCTTTTCACTCCCAAAATTTGCTGTGAACTACTTCTTTTTCTGAATTCTCCTTCAGTTAGGATTCGGATGATTCCTTAAATGAAGTGGATCACGCTATATATGTATTAAAAAGTAGCAATGGCAAACGATTTTAACTCAAATTTTAGCAGCAATCGTTGCAAAGATTCCCTCCCCCGAAAAACTATTCCAAGAGACATAGTTACAGTTTGGAAAGTTGATAACACATGAAATGAGAAGAAAACATAAAAAGACAGAAGTAAAAAGACTGAGCCGGGGTTAGAACTCAGTTTTCTTTAGAAATGCGAGAACCCGGTTTAATGCACTTTAAAAAAAAAATGAACCAACGGGTTCTGTTCGGTGCTAGCCAGACATTTCCCAACAACAAATGAAACTTCTCCCCCCCCCCCCCAAAAAAAAAGGAACTTGTGTTTTTGGGGTTCAGCAGAAAGGGAGAGATAAGAGAAAATTCTCTCACCAATTTAATATTATTCTTATTTGTTAAATATCTCTCCTATGCTATTTGAAACATAATATTTTTCTAAGGTTGGGGTCCCCGGGAGAAGTTTCAATTTGTGTTGAAAAAATATCTGGCCTGCACCAGATAAAACCCGCTGGTTCAAAGTTATTTGTGTGCATTGTTTTCAATTTCAATAAATCGGGTTTAACCATTTCAAAAGAAAACAGAATCTTTACCCCGGCCAAGTCTTTCTCTTTCTCTCTCTCTCTCTCTCTTTCTCTCTTTGTCCTTGCCTTTTTCTCCTTTCTAACAGCTTTCCTACAAGTAGGTATGGCATGTGCACTAGTTAATCTACGTCTCAGAAAAAAAGAAATCACTAATATTCCTGATTTTTTAACTCTATCTTCTTTGTAGTTGAAGAAGAAAGAGAATTGTTGTTATTATCATATCATTATTGTTATAACGATGAGTATTATAGTTAATATTATGAATGTGATAATGTTGAAACGGAGGAGCCTAACGTACGAACAATATGTTTACCCTGAAATCAATTTACAGTTCTGTTTAGACAGTGTTATACCAGGAAGCTGTAATAAATGGAGATACCGTCTCGAAAGAATTTTCCTAGGAAAAAATATTCAAGATTAACTTGGCTTAAGAAAAGGAAATGTAACCCTCTCCAGCCATGAACTGTCCTTCTCAATGCACAGTTCTCCTCTGGCATTTCAAATATTACAAAAAGTTACGCAACGCCGTCTGCTTCCATAAGTTCTCTATTCACTTGGTCGGAAAAATATGCAGGCATCGAGCTTAGAAGTCATGCGTGACACCGCAAAAAATGAGGTCACGATCAGTGAAGATGTATTTAGCTATAAAATATAAAATACATAATTTACAACATATGACCAATGCAACTTTCTATTGGTTATCAAATGCCTTTTCCGAGCTCGGATAGCTCTACTGAAGACATAGCCATTTCAAACAGGGGTGAATATTCTCCTGATAACCAAACATTTAATATTATCAGGTGGGCTGTATAACGTACAGACCACCTTATAATTTCGTTAGAATTGCCTTTATTTATTTATTTATTATCAGGTGGGCTGTATAACGTACAGACCACCTTATAATTTCGTTAGAATTGCCTTTATTTATTTATTTATTTATTATATATTTTTCTTATTTCTAACAACTTTTTCGTTGGCAAGATAACTTGGAAATAGCTCCATCAAATGCCTTGAAATTTGGCACACATATGTATAGGCATAAGTACAAAGCACACTAACGTTTTCAACATTGACCTTCACTGATGACGTCATCTAGGCGCCATTTTGTAAAATTTTACGAAAATCAACTCATGATCATATCTTCATAACCAAAAGCTATTTCTCATTCATATTTATCATGATCAAGGTCAATATCCGTCCGGTCAATTTCAGGCCAAATAACGCGCGCCTGCGCGTACGTCCACGCGTCAATGCGCGCGCAAAATTTAAAAATGCTCAAAATCGTCTCAAAATCATTTTGCATACGTTTTAGGCCATTCTAAGCATATTATAAAAAATCGCGCACACATGCATGCGCGCGCGTTCTCGCGCGTAAAACTATTACACAACATAGAATCGCAATTTTTTTTTCTTTCATAATATTCCACATATTTTTACAAACAAACTGATACCATGTTTGTCTTTTTATGACTATTAATAACGGAATGATCGACCGTTTAACATAAATTTCCGTGCGCGCGAGCTCTTGTAATACATAGCATATATGGGCAAAAACATACAAAATCCATTGTAGCTCTTTAGGATGCAAAGTGACCCGTATTTGTTTTCATATGTTAATAGAGTATGATTCGGAGATATTGTTTCATGTCTCATTTGACCCTCAATTAACTCATGACGTCATCATAATGGCCTTGGAACTCAAAATACGACTTTGCATATTATGACGTCAGCATATTTATGGGAAATTGATTGTATCTCTGTAAATATTGATCGATTTTCTTCCAAATCTTGATATTTTCTAGCTGAGACAATTTTCTACAAATGCAGTTCCTACTATTCTTCATTTTAACAAAGGCATCATGGCGTATTTTTGCGATTAAAGGAGGCATGTCAATTTTTCACATTTTGCGTGTATTCTCTATGGGACATGACTTTTTCTCAAAACTGGATTCTACATTCCCGTCTTTCGCGAGCAATATCTATGCCGTTTTAGCTTCATTTACGCTGAACTTCAAGTATGTTGTAGCTGAGACAAAAAGCTATCTCAAATGTACCATTTATTTTGTCTCAATTTTTTGTTGGACCAGCCCACCTATACTTGTTCCAAACAAGTATTACAAATCTAGTTCTTATTAGATTTGGTTCAATATCTCTCCTATGCTTTTGAACAACAATATTGTTTAATGTTGGAGTCCCTGGGAAAAGCTTCAATTGTTGTTGACAAATGTCTGTCTGGCACCGAGTAGCACCCACTGGTTCAAGATTATTTGACTGCATTGTTTTCAATAAAAATAAACCGGGTTTTAAAAATGTCTAAAAAAAATTGAATTTAAACCCCGGGGTCAGTCTCTCTCTCTCTCTCTCTCTCTCGTCAAATTTGCCCTTTTTCCTCTCCTTTCTTACAGCCTTCCCACAAGTATGGAATGTTCACATGTTCACCTCGATCAAAGAAAAAAGACGTGAACTGGTCCTAGAAGGTGGTTGCCCTAGGGGTAGTTGTCCTAGGGGGTAGTTGACTAGGGTAGGTTATCCAGGGGGTAGATGTGTAGGGGGTAGGTGTCCGGATACGATTTAGGATTTGTCAATATCACACTAAAAACACGATGTAATAATAATGTATATATTTTTTTAAATAAATTCATATTAATTTATGCATCTGCACTATATTAAAGATCAAGTTCTGTTGTTCGTGACTCTTGCCTTGCAAGAGGGTTTTAAAAACATGAGCAATTTTGATGACATAACCTTAACAAATGTGATATATTTATGCTTAGGGAAAGCATCACTGATATTGCTCTTCCTCCAAGTAGATATGTAAAATAAGTAGAACAACAGGATTATTTCGAATATGAAAATGTGGTATATTTTACCCCTGGTATTACCACATCATTACTAAAATACTGCTCTTCGTGTTCCCCTCCCCACCTCGACTGTTATTCATCCATCATTGCCAAGTGCACCTCGAATGATCCTATGATATTTGAACAACAATATTGTTTAATGTTGGGGTCCCTGATAAAAGATTAAATTGTTGTTGAAAATTCCGGCTTGCACTAAACCGCTGGTTCCGAGTTTTTTGTCTGCCTTGTTGTCAATTACAATAAACCGGGTATCAAAAATGTCTAAGGAAAATTTAATTTAAACCCCGGGGCCAGTCTTTCTCTCTTTCTCGCTTCAAATATGCCTCTCTTTTTTCCCTTTCTTACAGCAATCCCACAATTAAGTATGGAATGTTCACATGTTCACCTCGACTAAAGAAAAAAGAATGAATAATATTGCTGAATCGATTCTTCTACTTTTGTTCCGAGGGATTATGGATCGGAATTTCATTACTTGCTTTGGGTCTCATAATCTATTTTTACGCCACTATTTATATAGAGCTTATATTTGATTTCAAGGTAAAAATGCTTTGGACAAGAATTATTAGGCTTCTCGGTTTTAACATGCTCACATTCATAATCTTGATTATAACAACTATAATGATAATATAATGATAATTATAACATTTCTCCTACTACTACTAATACTCTCAAGTACTGAATATTCATACAAGATGATACAGTACTGTTGTTTAGCGGTAATAAGGACTCTTGACTGTCCTACCAAGGGGCTTTAAGAGCTGGAGTCATATCTATCTTATTCCCTTTGTACCATCGTTGATGCCGCCAGCCGAAAATATGTCAGGCATGTTCTTAACGGGATCTTCTTTGCAGATACGTAGACAAAAACAAATTCACGCCTAGCTGCAAACGATCGGACCACTTTCAAATGGAAATATCCTTTTGTTACCACTCGTCTGATACACGGTGCTGAACTTTACAAGGGGAAACCGAAAGGAAATGGAGCTATATTTCGTGAAATATACATCAAAATACATCGACTGCACAGTAGTTGGACATATTACATAAAAAAGAACTGTATTTGAATAAATTCGCTTTTAGTTGTATATGTACAGAACGGATTCGGAAAGGTGTCAAATTGCTTTACGATTTTTTACAAATTAAAACATCCATATCAAGCAAATTTCTTGACACAATTATGCTGTGTTATTCATATGTTATCATCTATTTGATTTTTCCCTTGTTAGTTAAACTAAAAAGAGAATATTTACGAAATTTCTCCCAAAAAAACAAAAAAAACTAATCAATCTTTCCCACGCTGTTAGCGGCATCGAACCTCGAGGTGAAAGGAAACAGCACGCTTGTAGATTTGTTTGTGCAACCAGGGAGCAAGTCCCTGGTGCAACCTCAGAAAACGGAAGCTGTTTGAAATAATTTGTTATTCGGTCATACCAGGGACTTGCTAGACAGGTTATACCGAAGGATTGTTCCCTTTCAGTGCCACCGCTTCCAATCTAGGGCAAGGCGCTTTGCCCTCTTATTAATCACATTCATTCTATATTTAGTTGGCAATGATGAACAAAGATGAGAAATGATGGGTAAATAGTCCACATTATCACGGTTACGTGATGAAAATACTCATGTTTTGTTTTACTTACTTTGCGTAGCAAGAGTCGTGAACAACATAGATTAATCGTTGTTCGGGGAAGAGGGAGGAGGGGGGGGGGGGGCGCAATTTACTAATTCGTTTGGGCGCGATAATGTATTAATACTCCACTGTTAATATAGAGCCTTGAATTGATTTCAAAGACCATAATGCTTCTCGGTTTTGAAATAATCACATTCATAATCACAATGATAAAGACCATATTGATGATATGATAATGAATATAAAATTTCTCCTACAGTACTTCTACTACTACGAAAAAAGCAAAAAGTGGACAAAATATATATCAGCATCATTAGTGATTCATTTTTCTTTGATCGAGGTGATCCAGTGTCCATTCCATACATGTGAGAAGACTGTCTGTACGACACGAGAAAAACAAGGACAGAGGGAGAGAGAGAGAGAGAGTGGGAGGGGTTCAGAATTTATTTTCTTTAGAAATGTTAAAACCCGATTCATTTTAATTAAACACAATGCAGAAGAAAAAAATGAACCAGCGGGTTCTTCTCGGTGCCAGCCAGACATTTGTCAACATTAATTGAAACTTCTCCCAGGGACCCTAACATCAAAAGATGTTGTTGTTGAAATAGCGCAGGAAGTATATTCAACAAATAAGAATGATATGAAATTGAAATCCTAATCCTGAAAATATTCACTTCTTTCTTCCTCGCTGCCAAATCCTCCTGTCTGTATAGTAACCAGCAAAAATTAATTATGAATGAACAAAATGTTATAACCTTTTCATTGTTTTCAATTGCATTACACCGGGTTTTAACAATTCTGAACAAAATTGAATGTAATAACCTTTTCATTGTCTTCAATTGCAATACACCGGGTTTTAACAATTCTGAACAAAATTGAATGTAATAACCTTTTCATTGTCTTCAATTGCAATACACCGGGTTTTAACAATTCTGAACAAAATTGAATCTTAACCCATGGCCAGTCCCCCCCCCCCCCCAATCTTCCTCTCTCTCTCTCTCTCTCTCTCTTCGTCCTTGCCTTTGTTTTCTCATTTCTTACAGCCTTTCTCACAAGTAAGAATGGAATGTGCACTAGTTCACCTCGATCAAAGAAAAAAAGAATCACTAATATAATTGGTGAAATGATTCTTGTACTCTTACTTCTTGTACTCTCTCTCTCTTCTTCTTCTTCTTCTTCCTCGTCTTCTCCTTCTTCTTCATCTTCTTTTTTTCTTTCTTCTTCTTCTTCTTCTTCTTCTTCTTTGTAGTAGCGGTAGTGGTAGGACACATTCTGGTATGTACTGCAAGGTTCTGGAAGCATCAAAATGATAAGAAACTTGGCCCAGTCTTCGTAAAGTAACAAGCACTGCACACAGAAAGATGTATATGGGACTATCTTATATTCTATCCACGCCGGATAGATATGACGATTTACCAAATATATCAATTAGTACGCGGTTTCCCGTCAAAATTGGTATCATCACGTATTAGTCAAAACATATTATTTTACATGATTGGTGATAAGAGCTTCCATTTCATTTTTTAGAGGGGGGGGGGGGCGCGGGCGTTTCCAAAACTGGACTATACCTTAACTTTGAAAACACGGTAAAACGAGAAAAATAATTCATATTTTTGTCCACAAGTGAATGATTGTGTTTATTGGTTGAAAACAAGAACAATCAACAATACAAACTTGTTATAATTGTCCCACCGTCAACTTACTTCGAAAGAAGAAGACGTTTAACAATAATGTCACGGCCGCTCCACCATTAAACAAATACAATCATAGATTTTATTGTTGTATTAACGTGCCTTACACTCAGTCAAATTTAGGACGGGTTAATATTACACGAAACATACGATGTAATAATAATAATAATTACAAAAAACTGAGTTCATATTAGTTTAAGCATCTGCGCTATAGATTAAATTCTGTTGTTCACGTCTCTTGTCTTGCAAAACTGAAGGTTTAACAAAACATGAGAAATTTGGATAACCTTAACAAATGTGATCTATTTATGCAAAGGGTAAAGCATCACTAAAATAGCTTTTCTTCCACCCCCTTGCTCTAGCTTGGAAGCGGTAGCAATGAAAAGGAACAAACCTTATGTATTAAAGTGAACTTCGTAATCACTAACGACCGTGCGGTTTTTATTTGGATATTCAGTACCTCATAAATTACACTTTGACATTAATTTCATCTTATTGTTATCAACATTCTGTTTTCAGCTGAAAAAGAGAAAATATATTCCCATCTGTGTTTGGAGGATTTAGCATAAAGGGAGAGAGAAGTGAATATGCTCATGTTTACCAACCATCCAATTTGTATTCTTACTTAGTTAGGGCCCCCTAGGATAAGTTTTAATTGTTGTTGAAAAAATGTCTGGCTTGCATCAAATAGAACCCGCTGGTTCAAAGTATTGTGTGTGCATTGTTTTCAATTACAATAAACCGGGCTTAAACATTTCTAAAGAAAACTGTATCTAAACCCCGGCCCAGTCTGTCTCTCCCCCCCCCCCCCCCTCTCTCTCTCTCTCTCTCTCTCTCTCTTTCTTCCTGACTTTTCTTTCTTTTTTTTTCCTTTCTTTCTCCCTCTTGCTCTCTCCCTACCTCTTCCTAACAAAACATTAGATTTCTGGTTAAAACTCAATATAGCAGCGTGACAGTTCACGCTTCCTGGTGTCTATCATAAATCAAAACAAGTAAATGTTTCATCAACGAAAAAAAGAAGAAGAAGGAAATGAGACATTTGGAGAAAAAAGATTACCCAAGATTATTTTTGTGACAGTCATCAAAAGTATGCTCTCGCATGCTAATTGTTTTTCTCGGAACAAATTAAATGAATAGGCAATTACAATGGAAAGTATGTAATTAAAGAATAAAACGACACAATGTTGATTTGGCAAAACAAAAACGATATTGCAAAACGAACATCAAGTGGAGTTAAGGCAGTTATGTGAAATATCTAAAGATCTAATTGACAAAGCCATAGAGGAATCGAAGCCAGAGCTACACTTGTGTGGTTAAGTGTAAATGTGATTATACCAGATAGATAGAAAATGGCAGGAAGACCTATAAAGATGCGTGTTTTTATTTTGTTGAAACGAAGTCGAAGCATTTTGAAAATGTAGTGAAAAGGCATTTCATAAAATGTTGCAGCTGTAGATTGCATGAATACTTGTATAGACATAAATTTGGACTAATATTTTAGATATGAAGTCGTTCAAGCCGTAGTGCATAGTTGCATAATTATGCTCCTTTTACTTAAATGTAATGTTAGAAAATACATAGGCCTATTAAACATGTGGGTGAGTAATGCTGTTGGTGGTTATGGGAGTGGGTGTGTTTAGGTTTGGGTGATTCATGCTGTGGATGGATATTGGAGTTGGTTGGTTAGGGTGTGGTGGTCATGGATGTGGGTGTAGGTGTGTATGTATTTTTTGTGTGTATTAAAGTGTTACTTTATTTTGCAGCCTGGTTAACTTACTTATTTAATATATTTCTTGAGTTCAGAATGTTAGCAAACATCCACTGTGTGAGGAGTGTGCGTGTGTTTATGTGGGGGAGAGGGCAGTGAGGAACAGGACGTTGTTCCTTGTACCAATAAAATAACCTCCAGACTTGTTAAAGTCTTTTTAATATATAGTGAATAACATGTACAATTGATTTATAGATTATGTTTATGTACTTCAGGTTCGCTGTGTTGCTCTGTTTGTGCAACTGAGTTGTTGTTTAATCATGCATATTAATATTGAAAACCTGTATCTATTTCATTTAATATTGTACGTTGTTCTTGTTTGTATCACATTTGGAAGAATAAACCAAAATTTAAAAAGAGAAGACAAAAGTATGGGTTTGGGTGAGTATTGCTCAGTTTGGGTATTGGTGTTGTTTGCCATGTGTGTGTTTTTTGTTTGTTTTTGTGTTTATCTATGAGTGTGTGTGTGTATGGATAATCGGTGCATATTATGGGTAGATAGAGTTAGGCCCATGGGAAAATCTTGCAAAAAGAGGGCGCTCATCCATATGGGCCTGCGGTGCCATTTAATAACTGGGGTCTCCAAGTGTTACCCACTAAATCATCGACTTGCACACACAAAAAAACTATATAAAAAAAAAAAAAAGTGAAAATAAATAAGACCATGAAAAAAACATAAACAAACTAACCCCAATTATTTTGCACTTCGTATACATATGTTCAAACTCTTTAAGAGTTCTTTTTTACATGTTTGTTTTTGTTCGTTTCTGGAAAACCAATTATCTTACTTGAAATCTCTTTTGGCTCACATAAAACTGAGTCAATGGAAGGAGGTGTGGGTGAGTGAGTGGGGGAGGGGAGGGGTAAAAATTGAATAATGATGATATCTGCATATCTGTGGAACCATGAATTCAATAAAATAAGTGCAAAGAGTAAAAACAAAGTTTTTTTCATTGATATGCATTTATTCTTTACATTTCAAAATGACATTTGAAACCAATATACTTAAAATTCAATTTTGGTCTAGAGCAATTATACATAATGGAGAAACTTAGACTACATATGAACAAACAAGTATCCAATAGTATGTACACCATTCATATATTCATCTTTAAATTATTTCTATTTACAATTGTCGCCATGAATCCATTAATATTGATCTCCCACAAACGGCTCACCATGCCTTAATCCTAAATGGCTAGTGTATAGAAAAGTGTACTTTAAAGTTAAGGTCTGGTATTCACACCATCTAAGTGGGGACAGTTGGTTAACTGATACTCTCTTTAAAAAAAGAGTGAATTTTCACTCTATTTTCACTTTCTTGGGAGTGACCACTTGTTTAGGAGTGAAAATCGATTGATTTTAGAGTGCTCTCTAAGAAGAAAAGAGTGAATGTTCACTCTATTTTCACTACATTTTCACTCTCCAGAGGAGTGACGTCCGTGACCACTTGATTATTTTAGAGAGTATATGGAGTGCCAAGTGATCATTTAAACAGCACAATAATTATGTTATTCAACTCCATAACAAAGTTCTCAAAGTAAAGTTTGAGCATTAAAATTACTTTCTTTATTACATTCATACTTGATATCATTGAAAAACTAGTACATTCTCCTTTACAACGATGTCTCATCTGTAATGATTACGTAATCATTGAATCTTGGTTCAATTCAAAAGTGAAATGTTGCAAAATGCATTGTTTTTGCCATCTGGAAATTCTTTATTTGTTTATATGTTTTAACTATGTTGTTGACAATAACTTAAATTGCAGAAACATTCTTGAGGAGTTTACACAATGAAAAAAGATTATTTCATAAATTTACATATATTTTTCATTTTAAACATGCTCAAAATGACTTACCAACAAATTAAGCTATGGTTGTTTCAAAAGCTCAGTGCATTCAACTGCTTTCAACAATGTCCATGTTTTGATTATTTAATATATTTTGTTAGATTTTGGTTATATAGAACTCAAAAATTTGAATTGAATAATGAGGTTGAATCTTGACATTACAGTTTACTAACTGATTGATTTTCAGGAATCTCTGCCAATTATGTAAAGCAACTATCCGTCTTATAAGTAGTCTCCTCTTCTTATATTTTTTGAAAAGCAAATCTACTTTGGTTTTCCATTTTCACTCCCTTTAAAAGCAGATAAAGCATCTACGTTACAATAGATTTTTTCCTCCAACAAAATGAAGTTTTCTTAAACGTTTTAAGCACATTTTCCGAAATAAATTCGAAAGTTCTAGGCTTTGCTTAATGAATACTTTGAAAACGGTTAAATCGCCTCATATCAATTTGTTGTAATTTTTCTTTAAGTATATGTTATAACAATACCCTGCTTAACTTTCAAATGAAAGTAATATTAGTTCTTGGACTGAAGACAAATTTAAAATGAAAGCACATTAATTAATTGTGACAATTAATGATCTCAACAAAACTACAGGACATCTAACTTTCAAAACATTGGAAAAAGGAGGTGTTTTAGTCAATGTTGATGCATTCCGTCTATGTAATAGACCATTTGTCAACATGTATTCAAATGTATACACTTAAACCTATCGATGAGCTAATACATTCACCTGTTACATGTATTTCAATAGTTAGAATGCGATTTTTATATCGCTAATTACATATATTAGTTTCCACTGGTTGGTTACACATGACTTGACCTACCTAGCAACAGGTAATTTATTTTGGACTCAGACTGTTGAAATACAATTATTTGTAACAGGTGAATGAAATAACTAGTTATGAGGCACTTTAAAACAGACGTATGTAATTAAATTTGATTATATAACAGAATTAAATTCTGACAAGTATCTAAAGTTTTAATTTCACTTTGATTGTCCAAAATACTCTTTTTTGTCATATTTTGATAGAGTATGAATTGGAGATATGATATCATGTCTCATTTGACCCTCAATTAACTCATGACGTCATCATTATGGCCTCCGAACTCAACATTTCATTTTGCATATTATGACGTTAACATATTTACGGAAAATCGATTGTATCTCTGTGAATATTGATCGATTTTCTTCCAAATTTTAATATGTTTTAGCTTAGACAATGTCCTAAAAAATGTTGTTTTCACAATTTTTCATTTTTACAAAGGCATCATGGCGTATTTTTGCGATTAAAGGAGGCATGTTAATTTGTCACATTTTACGTGTATTCTCTATGGAACATGACTTTTTCTCAAAACTGAATTCTATATTCTCGTCTTTCACGAGCAAAATCTCAATCGTTTTCGCTGAGCTTCGAGTATGTTGTAGCTGAGACAATGAGCTATCATAGGTGTGCCCTTTAATTTTCGATCGAATGCCGTGATCATGCTTATATTTCCCTTGCAAAGTGGGATTTAATAATTCCATTTTCCGTTCACGTGTAATCGCTATGGGAAATGTTTTGGTATATCGGTAACGCACTTGACTTCCGACCTCGAGATCCCTGGTTCGAGTCCGGGCGTCTCCAACAATTTTTTTCTTTACTTTTTCTTCTTTTTGACCTTTCGCTGATCGTAAGAAATGAAGACAGATCACCCAATTAGTCCCCATGACGAATTACATATGTAGTTGTTATTAGTATTGCTATCATAATTATACCATGGGATCAAATTACAGCTTCTACTTTAATTCATAAGCGAGGGAGCAAAGCGATCAGCATTAGAAATATTCAAGGAAGCGGGTGTGATCCAGTTTTAGGCATTTGTAAAGTCTCGCATATTGAACTTGGATTAGTGGTTTTCTACTAATTTCTTCTTGAATGTAACTGATTGATATGAACAAGTAGTATTAGTGTCTGTGTACAAACATGCCCAACTGTATAATTGATTCAAATCCAGATTAAAAATATTGCTTGTTCAGGTTAAAGTCATATCTGATAGAGCAGTTGCTACAAAACGTTTTTAATACAGTATTATCTGGAAGTGTTGCCAACTGTTATGTCTTTATTAGGTCTCAGGGTACAATTTCGGAGGGGAAAAATCTTATCAAAAATTGTTGCTCAATTTGACATTACCTCAATTTAAAACACCCATAGCATGGAATGGAAATTCATTTTGTTCAGGATGACCGTCGTTTTTGAGTTGATTTAAATTTGAATTAAAGTGGAATCCACAAAAAGAAGTTTTTGTTTAATTTTTGTTTAAAGTAGATTCTAAATATCTTACGCGCTTTCAACTTCAAGTAAAAGATGATCCCTAATATGAAAACTAGATAAGACAGGAAACATGATTATTAACATCTTCCATAACGGAGGCATTGTCTTTAGATTGCTACAATGGAATATTAAACGATAACACTTTGTTTAATTCCTTCTACGTGAACTTAAATGGGAAGAAGAGAACGTTTACATGAACAAATGTTGCCTTTCATCCTCATCATTTCTTCACTACTCAGAAACTAGTCTTTATATTTCCTTTAACATTATGTACTTGCATTAAAGACAAATCTAAGATGGGTTAATATCACTTGAAAAACACGATGTTTCTGACTCTTGCTTTGCGAAATGAGTAGAAAAAATATGTGAGAAATTTGATCACATAACCATTACATTTTAGCCAACTTCATTTGGAATGTTTGGGCAAAAAGCCTTTCTCGAGATTAAAAGCGCAAGAATTGAAAAGAAAAGATTCGTTTGTATGAGAGTCAAGAGTTCTCACAGATATACCACATTCCTTTTTGATGTCATTTGGATATTAAATTCAGTACCCAGTCAATAAATCTTTAACCTTGTTTTTAAGGTCATATTATCAACATTCTCGTTAAATTTTACAATGAATGGATATGGAAGAAAGAAAAGACATTACCGGCTTGTGTTTGGAGGATTTAGCAGAGAACTAAAGAGAAGCGAATATCGTTAAAACCATGTATTTTTTTTTCTTATTTGTGGTATTTCTCTGCAATGCAATTTGAATGAACAGCAATTGTTTTGTAAGTTTTCCAGGGGAAGTCTCAATTGTTGTAAAAGAAAGCAGACTTGCACCGAGTAGAACCCGCTGATTCAAAAGTCTGAACTGTTTTTTTTTAAATTACAATAAGACACACTTCGGTACTTCTCTTTGTAAGCGTCATTTGGCAATAACACGGTAGACACGCAATCGTCAGTGCCTTCTTCAAACATTTTTAAAAGAAAATTGGTACTAAACCCTGGGCCTTCCCCCTCCCCTCTCTCTCTCTCCCTCTCTCTCTCTCTCTCTCTCTCTCTCTTCGTCCTTGCCTTCCTGATCTCTCTCATTCTTCCTCCTTACAATGAAGTATGGAATGTGCATACCTCGGTTATAGAAAAAAAAAAACTCATATCGCTGAAATGATTCTTCAACAACGTCTTCCTTGTAGTAGTAACTTTACAAGTAGTACTAGTTGAAGTATAATTATTATTATCAACATTATTAATCTCAATGTTATTATTATTGATATAATTATTATGAATATGAATATGATGATGATGATGATTATAAACTGAAGTGCGTAATGCTAATCGTATAAAACCATTTAAACCTTGAAATCAATTCACAGATGTGCATAAACAGTGCTTTACACAGAGATTATTATCAACACCCCTTTAACCTTCACAATGAAGGGGAATTGAAGAAGGAAAACAACTTCCAGGCTTGTGTTTGGACGATTTAGCAGAGAGGTAAAGAGAAGTGAATTTCTTTAACGACCATGTATTCTTATTCTCATTATTTTGTTAAATTTCTCAGCAATTGTGCAAATTGAATGGACAACATTTTTGTGTAAGTATCCCTGGAAGAAGTCTGAATTGTTGTCAAACTAAGCTGGCTGGCACTGAGTAAACCTGCTGGTTCAAAGGTTTTGTCTGAACTGTTTTCAAATAGAATAATATAAAGACACTTTGGTACTATTTGTGTAAGCGTACCATGGCAATAACACGGTAGACACATGATTATCAGTGCCTTGTTAAACATTTTTTGTCAAACGAAACTCGGATTTGAACCCTGGGCCTCTCTCTCTCTCTCTCTCTTTCTTTCCGCCTTCTCGTTTTTGCTTTTCTGATTGCTCTCTTTTGTCCTCTTTTTACAAAGAAGAATGGAATGTACACTTATGTACCTCGATCAACGAAAACATAATCATTAATATTGCTGAAATTATTATACTTACTTCGTCATCTTAGGGTGGTAGAAACAGAAGTATAATTATCACTATCATCATTATTAATATTATTTTGTATTAGTATTGCTTCCATTATAATGAATATGATGATGATGAACCTGAGGAGCCAAATATCACTTGTACAAAACCAAAGAAACTAGGGCGCCCAGAGCAATCATTACAAACACAACCCCACCCACCCCAAACAACGCCCAAATGTATCTATGTAACTGACCAAGCGAGGGAGCAAGACAACCGACTTTCTAACTTTGCAAGGGAGTGCAGCAATCGAGTAGTGGGCATATGTAGAGTCTCTTATTTAGAACATTGATAGGTGTTCTTCTTTTCATTTCTTCTGAAATGTAGCGGATTGATATAAACAAGACAAATTGAAGCGAACGTTTACATGAACAAATTTGTGACCGTTATCCTTATCAATTATTCACGACAAAGGAACTAGACCTTATATTTCCACTATCGTTATTTGCTTGCCTTAAATAGAAATCTAGGATGGTTTAATATCACATGAAAAACATGATGCAATGTTAATAATGATACTCTGTGTTCATAGCGTTTGATGCATCTGCACTATTGACCAATCGCTGTTAAGGTTCTTTACTCTTGCTTGCAAAATGATAGAAACAATTATGAGAAGTTTGATCACATGACCGTGAAATGTTTGCCAGCTTCAGACGGGTTGTAGCCACATCATTAATAATCCAGATATTCCTGCGCTCTGGGAATGGGAATATTTGGGCAAAACGTCTTGCCCAAGATTGAAAGCGTTAGAACTGATGAGGAACGATTCGTTTGTACGAGAGTCAAGAGTTCTCACTAATACACCTCATTGATCTTTGATGTCATTTTAATATTCGGTACCCAATTAATAACTCTTTGATATGTTTTTAACTTAATGTTATCAACATTCTCTTTAACCTTTACAATGAAGGGCAATTAAAGAAGTAACAAAGTTCCAGGCTTGTAATTGGAGGAAATAGCAGAGATGTAAAGAGAAGTGCATATCATTATCGACCATGTATTATTATTCTTACTTGTTTAATTTTTCTGCAATTCAATTTGAATGGACAACATTTTTTGTGTAAGTATCCCTGGGAGAAGTGACAATTGTTATCAAACTAAGCTGGCTGGCACCGAGTAGAACCCGCTGGTTCAAAGGTTTTGTCTGAACTGTTTTCAAATAAATTAATAAAAAGACACTTTGGTACTTTTTTGGTAAGCGTCACTTAGCAATAACACGGTAGACACATAATCATCGGTGCATTGTTCAACATTTTCTTTCAAAAGAAACTTGGATTTGAACCCTGGGCCACTCCCCTCCCCCCTCTCTCTCTCTCTCTCTATCTGCCTTCTCGTCTTTGCTTTCGTAATTCCTCTCTTTTGTCCTCTTTACAAAGAAGAATGGAATGTACGCTGATGTACCTCGATCAACGAAAACATAATCATTAATATTGCTGAAGTTATTATTCTAACTTCGTCTTATTAGGGGTAGTAGTAGTAGCAGTAGTAGAAGTATAATTATAATTATCACTATCATCATTATTAGTATTATTTGTATTTGTATTGCTACTATTATAATGCATTACGATGAACCTGAGGAGCCAAATGTCACTTGTACAAAACCATGTTTTACCCTGGAATAAATTGACAGCTCTGTATAATCAGTGGCTTACAAGGAAACCAGGGCGCTCAGAACAATCAATACAAATACAACCCCACCCACCCCAAACAACGTCCAGATGTATCTGTGTAACTGTACAGGCGAGGGAGCGCAGCAATCGAGTAGTAGGCATAATTATGTAGAGTCTCTCATTTGGTTTTCTTTTCATTTCTTCTGAAATGTAGCCGATTGATATAAACAAGAAAAATTGAAGCGACCGTTTACATGAACAAATTTGTGACCGCTATCCTTATCAATTCTTCACGGAAACAAAAAACTTTATATTTTCTTTTACATTATTTACTTGTCTTAAAGTGAAATCTGGGATGGTTATACACGTATATCACATGAAAAGCACAATGTCATGATAATAATGATACTCTGTATTCATGGCTATTATTGTTCCCTACTCATGATTTGCAAAGTAAGTAGAAAAAAGACAGATGAGAATTGTTTTACTTTAGCCGAGCATTGTTATTAATACTGCTCTTCCAGAAG
Source organism: Strongylocentrotus droebachiensis (assembly GCA_035222895.1). NCBI lineage: Eukaryota > Metazoa > Echinodermata > Echinoidea > Camarodonta > Strongylocentrotidae > Strongylocentrotus > Strongylocentrotus droebachiensis. The sequence continues at coordinate 51,811 of JAVYIG010000689.1, forward strand.
AAGGAAGAGGGAAGTCCAGTGACAGGTATGGTCGGAACTAGTAAGTTATCATTGATGCCACTGCAACAAATGTCGAGCCAGAACTTAGAACCACAATAAAATTAACAATTTCGTGAATATTTCAGTTATGTTTAGCTTTATCATGCATACGTTTCAGTATTCAGACAGGCCATAGATGCATACATTATTTTGCTTGTTGCTGTATGGAAATGGAGATTCTTTCAAATGGAATTTGCTTGACAAAAAAATACCATTTTTAAAAGACAATATCAGAGAGCATTTTGTTGTAATTAAACCGAACGGCCTTGAAGGGCATACAATATTCATACCAAAAATTACTGAATTAATATGACATATCGTCCATGTATAATTTATGGTAATCCTTATTTTGTTAAGAGATAGCTCTACAAATGATGTGGTTGTATGTGGGTGTGGGTGTGAGTGTGTGTGGGTGTGGTTGTATATGGGTGTGGGAAGTGTAAGGGAGTGGTTGTATATGAGTGTGGGTGTGAGTGTGTGTAGGTGTGTACGGGTGTGGTTGTATATGGGTGTAAGGGTGTGGTTGTATATGGGTGTGTGGGTGTGTAAGGGTGTGGTGTGGTTGTATATGGATGTGGGTGTGTAAGGGTGTGGGTGTGAGTGTGTGTGGTTGTATGTGGGTGTGAGTGTGCGTGGGTGTGTAAGGGTGTGGTTGTATATGGGTGTGGGTGTGAGTATGTGTAGGTGTGTAAGGGTGTGGTTGTATATGGGTGTGGTTGTGAGTGTGTGTGGGTGTGTAAGGGTGTGATTGTATGTGGGTGTGTATGGATGTAGGTGTATATTGGTGGATAGAAGGGCGGAATGCTCATTCAAGAATCTTGCAAGAATGAGGCAAACCCCACTAAACTTTAAGGACAAAAGAGGGCGCTCGTCCAATCAGGCCTCCAGTGCCATTTAATAGGGACTTTTAGAATGAGTGAACGAGAACACGACGAACGCCGACTGATCATGCGTGTCAACGTACTTAACTGCCCATGTTGGCTACAATTAGAAATCTTTTAGATTGCACTCGACGATATGCATGCAGGAAGTAACACAATAAACATCACGGACAAAGAAAGAGGACATTCCTCATTCTACCCTCAACAAAAGAACATCCCTTCACTGCTAATATGTAAATATGTGTAGAACAGGTGCATGTGACACCTGTTCTACATATTTCAGCATGTAAAGGCGCTTTATAAATGTCAATATGTATGTATGTATTGCATGTACTAGATTTAGGAAAATCAAGGTTGACGCATTCTCGATCGCCGACTGAGACCACGTGACGCAGGCGCAGTGCCTTAAAATGACGTCACACGTTGCAGTCAAAGCTCTTGACGTGCATTTCTAAAAGTCCCTAATAACCGGAGTCTACAGGTGTGACCCACTTAATCATTGACCTGCACACAAAGCAAAACAAAACCTAATAACGAAAGTGAAAAGAAATAGACACTGAAAAAACAAAAACAAAAACATCAACAAACAATTACTTTGCACTTCGTACACACATGTTCATACTCCTTCTAAGTTCCCATTTCCTACTTCATAATCTCCTTTGGCTCGCATAAGACCGAGTCAAAGGAGGGAGGGGTGGGGATAGTGGGGGGAGGGGGGTATAAATTGCATAATTATGATGTCTGAATATTTGTGGAACCCTGAATTAAAAAAATAAGTGCAAAGAGTAAGAAATATGTACTTTCATTGATATGCATTTATTCTTTAGTTTTCACAATGACATTTTAAACCAATATACTCAGCATCATAACGCAATGCCATTTTGGTCTAGAGCAATTATACATAATGGAGAAACCTAGACTTAAACATATGAACAAATAAGTATCCAATAGTATGTACACCATTCATATATCCATATCGAGTCTAAGAGATGTATAAAAAATGATCTTTAAATTATTTTTATTTACAATTGTCGCCATAAATCCATTGATATTTATTTCCCACATATAGCTCACCATGCCTAAATCCTAAATGGCTAGTGTATAGAAAAGTGTACTATAAATTTAAGGTCTGGTATTCGCACCATCTAAATGGGGACAGTTGGTTAACTGATATAAAGAGTGCCAAGTGATCCTTTAAACAGAACCATAATTGTGTTATTTAACTCATAAAAAGTTCTCAAAGTAAAGTTTGAGCATTGATGTCACGTTTCTTATTACATTCAGATGTAATGATGATATCATTGAAAAATGAAAATCCAGTACATTCCCCTTCACAACAATGCCTCATCTGTAATGATTCAAAATAATGGAAAATGTTCCAAATCAAAAGCGAAATGTTTCAAAATGCATCGTCATTGTCATCAGTAAATTATGTATTTCTTTGATGGACTATGTTTTTAACTATATTGTTGACAATAACAACTTGGATTGCAGAATTTTTCGTGAGAAGTTTACCCAACGAAATAAGATTTCATAAATCTACATTTATTTTTCATTTTCAAACATGCTCAAAATGACTACCAACAAATTAATCTAAGGTAATTTCAATAGCTCAGTGCATTTAACTGCTTTAAACAATGGCCATATTATGATTCTTTTCTTTATTTTATTTGTAATTTTTAAATAGAATTCAGAAATTTGCATGAATTGATGAGGTTGAATCTTGGTACTCCTAAACCAGTTACCAACTTCAATCTAGTTAAACTTGTAGAACCTTCGCTAATATCTGTAAAGCAATTCTCCATCGTATAAGTAGTCCTCCTTTTCCTACGTTTTCTGACAAGCAAATGTACTTTGGTCGTCCATTTTCACTCCCTCTCAAAAAGGATAAAACATATATGTTGCAATTGATTGATTTTTCAAAGACACTTATGTTTTCTTCCACTTTTCTAGCACATTTTCTCCAATATTTTTTAAAGTTCTATACTTTGCTTAACCACTAGTTTGAAACAGTTAAATCGTCTCATACCTTTTTTTGGGGTGTATTTTCTTTAAACCTATGTTATAATAATGTCATGCTTAACTTTCAAATGAAAGTGATATTAAGTCCTGTGACTGAAGACAAATTTAAAATGAATGCACATAATCCCAATCATTATTCTGACAATTAATGATCTCAACGAAAGCTACATGACATCTAACTTCCAAAACATTGGAAAAGGAGGTGTTTTAGTCAATGTTGATGCATTCCAATAGACCGTTTGTCAACATGTATTCAAATTTAGACACCTTTACCTAGCGATGAGCTAATATATTCACCTGTTACATTGCGTATCGGTAATTACATATATTAGTTGTCACTGATTGGTTAAACAGGCTTGCCCTACCTAACAACAGGTAACGCCATTTGCATTCTGACTGTTGAATTAAAATGATTTGTAACAGGTTAATGAACAAATTAGTTATGAGGCACTTTAAAACAGACGTATGTAATTCAATTGGATTATATAACAAAATTAAATTCTGGCAAGTTTTTAAAGTTGTAATAACACTTTAATGTACGGAATGACAGAATGGATTAAGGTTGCTCTTTAAAATGTTTAATAGGCAGGCAGGCCATAAACCAGTCATGGTCATTCGTCACAATGACCAAGCACTTTGCTGTCGAAAATAAATACACAAATAGAATTTTGATAAGGTTTAGCGATACTGAAGAATATTTACAAATATTGGCATATTAAAGTAATTACTTTCATACCTACAACAGAGATGCCAACTTTTGGAAATCAGAAATAGGGAGGATTTGTAATCGACACCAATTAATGTGCGCGTAGCGCACATCTCGAGCGCGTAGCGCCCGACACATGCGGCCGGGGTCCAGGGCCCGCCTTAGGGCCCTGGAAGCTCTGGGGTTCTAGATGCTCTCTGGTGCAATCTGAGCCTTATTTTGGAGCATTTTACATGTGTATTTAGTTAAATAATTCCCCCTTTTTTTTTAAATAACATAAAAATTGTACAAAATGCATGATGAATTACTTTCAGACTTCCGATTACACAGGTACTTGATACTGTATTCGGTCTTATACTTCCGAGACCATTTCCTGGTCTTATTTTGCTGATTTTCCGCCATTTGGATTCTGTGGCAATATCCACGCATTGGTTACGGCGATCCATATGCTGAAACAATCTTTCGCTACTCTTAATTTGTCTTTTAACATAGTGGAATTATTACATGCTTAAGTTAGCAGATGATATTTCTCTTTCAATTCACAGATATATATACTGATAAGCGCCCTCCAAAAAAAATCATAATAAAAAAAAAAAAAAAAAAAAAAAAAAAAAAAAAAAAAAAAAATCATTTTTTTTTTTTTTTTTTTTTTAATAAATCGGGAGGATAAGGATGGTGATCGTAAGGTCGGGAGTTGGGGTGAATTATCGGGAGCCTCCCGATAAAATCGGGAGGGTTGGCATCTCTGCTACAACACAATGTACACTAATATACTACTGTATTGTGTGTCCTAAAAGCATACCTTCACCACCATTTGGTAGGGGTTCTCTATAAGATTAAAAACTCTAAAATACTTGCCGAAAATTAAATATAAATAAGTAGAATTTACAAGATCTTTCAAACATCACCGCTAGTAAGTATCTTTAATATTTAAAGAGTCTAATTGTCCTGCTCTCTACAACTCTGAAGGGAGGAAATGAAAATCTACACATGCACTTGGTTTTCCTACTTTAGAAATACTGGGGAATCACATCATAACTAACCCCTTTAGAAAAAGGATATGATGCTGTTATTGAACCCTTATTATATCACGGCTTTACAAACTAAAATAACAAAGAAACAGGTCTGCTATGAGAATCTTATTGTAAATGAGAGTCCGTAATAGGAAATTTCTCGATATGAAAGTTCCAGGGTTATCTGTGAATGAGTGTAGACCAATTCTCATATATTTCCTATGTCGTTTTGGTTTGTTTGGTTGTTGTTCTGATATTTTTATAAGCACTGCAGGGATAGAAATATACACCCATTACAGAACTACATTTAAATCTCTCTACTTCTGGTAGCAGTCTAAGAGGTTCACCTATTTTGCAATGGAAAAATAACTCACCAAACAACCAAAAAATTATTAGAAACTCAACCAAAAGTCTGCATAAATTATAATGATCCCTCTAACTTCCACCTATTGCACCATTTTAACACACACAACTTTATTTACCAGGGCCGGGATTCAGTTCCTTACTTTTTTTTAGATAACATTTATATACCTTTTTTTGTAAGCTAACTAAAATGTCTTATCTTGAATTCAGATTACATCTATGCAAATTGCTTTCGCAAGCAAAGTACGGCAACATACTTACTGATCAGCATTGTGACATAAGTTATTCTCACTGTAAATCAAAAGCAATGCACAATGTACGTGTCGCCTTAAATGGGCGCTAATATAATTGTGCGCAAGTGATGTCTTGGTGTAGAAAACCATATGCCTGCCAATCAAAGCCTCCAAATAATTGGCTTAAGTATGATAGGGAGCTGTCTGAAATGTAGGGTAACATATATACTTAGCAAAAAGCTTGAACTGAATATCAACATTGGCTAAGTATAAAGCCAATAGCTAAATGAAATACTCATACTTCTAACTTAACTATTGAATTGAATACCGGCCCTTCATATTTTTTTTTGAGGGAGGGATGGGATTGAAGAAAAAGTTAAGTTCTGGAGGGTGTTTCACAAAGATCCTAAGTTGAACTTATCTCTAAGTTGGACTTAAAAATTATGGAAAGCCATTAGCATCTTTGAAAATATTTTGTAAAAGTTATTTTGAAAGGCATAAAATGTTGATTCAAATCATTCATTTTTTCTGTCATCAAGGAGACTTCATGTTCTGGATGTGGAATTCATAAAAAGTCTAAAATACTTTAATTTCTGCTTTTGAATATATTTAATTTTAAGGCTCCAATGGCTGTCCATAATTTTTAAGTCCAACTTAGAGTTAAGTTCTACTTAGGATCTTTGTGAAACACCCCCCTGGTCATGCAATTGCATTATGAAAGAAACCGTAATGGTTGATCAAGTACCACATAAGTAATGGTGTATACTATAAGGTTTTGTAATAATCATACTGCAAACAAAATGGCCCAGTCTTGCTACAATTCACATGCACTGTCCACAGACATGTGTTTGGCACTACAGAAACATGTGGCATGAACGGTGGTCCACAACCTCGACACTAAATTTACGCTCATCTGGCTCTGGAATTTTTAAATCAAAATATCTGTAATATTTTTCACCATGTTCTCGCAAAAAAGTAGTAACAATTGGAAGGAGTTTTTTTGTTTAAAGAAGTACAATTGATCTGCATCCATTGGCTTAATCATAGACTTACATGTCCATACTCAAGTAATAGTAATAACATATAAAGGCACATACATGTATGCAAAAGAAATGTTTAAATACAACCGTTTGGCATACAGGGTATAAATGTAAGCAGAAATACACCAAATGACAACAAAATATGCATTTTTAAGCACAACTGAACAGAACAGATTGCAAACAAATAGGAATTTTCCTAAATACAAAAGAGCAATATGCGCCACCTGCACATTAAAATATTGCTACTATGTTCGAGACAAATGTTCATTTTATCGATATATATTCCAATATCAGGATACAATATGTGTTCATTGCTAGAAATACATTTACTCATTGTTAAAGTATATAACCTAATGCTCTTCTAGCTTTGAAACAGAATACATTTTTATATAATCTGGGTTGATAAATCATTCAATTCTTTTGGAATTTATACATGACATTCCATGTAATTAAATGCTGCCATGTCGGGCAGGCCTTAGGCAAGTTTTAACCTGTCCAATAATTTGTAAAATATTTATTAAGACATACAGAGTAATACACCACATACTTAAGTATTTAGGAGCAATTTGTAGGGACTGAATTGAATATGAATTATGCATGACAAATAAATACAAGAGTAAACTGGTCGAATGAAATCAAAATAAGCACTAATGACTTGTTGATTTTGTTAAATGCAATTAAATGATGCCATGCCGGGCAGGCCTTAGGTATTTTTTAACCTATCCAATAATTTGTAAAATATTTATTAAGACATAGTAGAGTAATACACCACATACTTAAGTATTTAGGAGCAATTTGTACGGACTGAATTGAATATAAATTATGCATGACACATAAATACATGAGTGGTGAAGTGAATTCCTTTGTAGCACTAATGACAAATCAATTCCGTTACCGGGTAAATTCGTCCTCTTTATGCTTTTCACAGATGAAATTAAATAATTTATATCAGCTTCGACCATCTTCCATACTACTGCTAAATGCAATATATATCTTCCCCTTACCAATATTTTTAAGGACACGAAGGACGCTTTACATTTTTGCAAGTTCTTCTTTTCTGCGATAATTAAAACAAGCTACATAAGATGCATGTTTTTTAATGTTTTGCCACCTGATTCCTGACCCTACACCAATACTCAAATCCCACAAATAAAAACCCCTGACAAAGAGAAAGTGCATAATATAAGAATTCCAATCCTGAAATCCTCGTCCATTGAGGATTGGAGCATGGAGGCTATACGATGGTGCTGGGCTACGACACAATGGTGGATTGTGCTTGGATGTCACTCAAAAATTTCACAAAGACTTCATGTCGCTAACGTTTCTTAGTGGACCGTATCATCATTAGGAACTTTTAGATTCGCACGAAGACAATGAGGATTGCTACGATCTACGTCCTTTTAATGCACTGCTTGAATAGACGTCACACGTATCAGTCCACGCAAATCTAAAAGTCCCTATTGTCATCACGTACGAGGTGCCGGGCCACGACATAATGGTGGCTTGCACTCTGATGTCACTGAAAATTCATGAATGTTAATTTCACAATTGTTTCTGGTTGTACTGCATCGGTATCGTCATCAAGTACATCGGTGCCACTTCCAAGAGGATCCCAGGCCATCAAAGGACTGTGAGTTGCACCTGGATGTCATTCACAAGTCACAAAGGTTTCAAATATTTTTCAGAGAGGTCGTCATCACGAATGTTTCACAAAAGCTTCAATCCTCGTCATGCGAGGATTGGAGAGCAACGGTTATACAATGGTACCGGGCCACGAAACGATAGTAAATTGCGCCCTCTGTGGTATGTTCGTGAGTAAGGTGACGGCTTCTTTATGTGAGATATCAACCAACGAGACGGAGTTGACGGACTCGATGATGTCACCGCATCTAACAAAAAATACATTATAAAAGACAGATTTATGTTAATCGTTATCATTCTTTTCAAGACAGCTTCCCCGAGAAAAGAGTAAACATTTGGTAAACATTGATGACAGGCAACAAATATCAAGTAAAGTATATCGAACTGAATGGTTGAAGAAAATATATTAATTTTTTTGTATGAGAATATCAACAGGGGGAGGAAGACAGCTGGATGACTTAATTGGGGCCACCATATCTGGCAGAAAATCTCAGCTCTCCATGGACATGAGAAAAAGTGGATCATGGGGGACCATCAGACATCGCTTAGGCATTGTTTGCTATATAGAGGGGGCAAGTAGCTACAAGTATTGCAGTGGGGCTTTAATACATGATATGACTCACTTCAATAATCCACTTTTGGCCGCTATACTATCACTGACGACCGTCTTGACGTAGATAGGTTGAGCACCGTGTGTGGAGTCATTACCGCCTACTATGCTGAAGCCCAGGCTAGCATTGGGGACCTTCTCTAGGGTGATCTGGTGGGATTGCCGGCAGCACCTGGAACAGCAACAACAAGAGATGTACTTTGAGTTTGCATAGCATTATGGCTGTCTCTTGATTGGGATTCCCTCCCTTCCTCCTGTCTACCAGTATTTATAATAAAGAACATGTTTATAAATACACATATACACAATGTAATATGAATATAGAGACCCCACATGGAATATCCTGGCAATCGAGCATTGAACCCCATTATTTCTCATTTCTCATTTCCAAAATATCCTGAGTAGGAACTAGAAATCAATTTTGCTTGGGACAGTGTTTCCCCTCATCCAAATCAAGCAATCCAAACTATTTACATTACAAGTATATCTACTGGACTATTCCATTTACTTACTGGGGTAGTGACAGCCATGTTAGCCAGGAGGGAATGAATCCACATGTTTCTTTAAAACGGTCAATGCCCCCCTCCCCCCCAATACAAATCAAGCATTCCAAAATAATGTAGACCACAAGTGAACCGACTGGGCTGTTCCATTAACTTACTCGGGTAAGGACAGCCATGTTAGCCAGGAGGGAATGTATCCATGTGTTTCGTTATAAGGGTCAGTGCCACCTCAATCAAAGTCAAGAATTCCAAAATAATATACATTTCAAGTGAACCCAGTGGGCTCTTCCATTAACTCACTCGGGTAGGGACAGCCATGTTAGCCAGGAGGGAATGTATCCATGTGATTCATTATCTGGGTCAGTGTCACCCTCTATGACCCTTAAGGTCAATGACCTTGCGTTGGCAGACTCCTTGAGCACCTTCACTGCTTCTGTGTGAGGGAGGTCTAGAAGGCTGGTACCATTCACACTGAGAAGGATGTCTCCTTTCTGTATGGGAGAATGAGTGTGAAATTCATTACTTTCAAAGCAATGTGAACACGTATCTTATGAATAAAAAGGTGGAGGGGTAGAAGGCTGGTATCATTCACACTCAGGAGGATGTCTACTTTTTGCACGTGGTAAACATGTGAAAGTCACAACCTTTGAAGCTATGTGAACATATCAAGTGTTTAAGAGCCAGATGGGTGTAAATCAAAAGTTCTTTTTTGTCATAATAAAAACAAAACCTTTCAAACAAATGTGTTAATCTTGGTATCAGTTTTCCTCACAAAACATTCCTCCTTCTATGGGCACCACTGAATTTGACCCCAAATTATTGAAAGTATGATAGTCCTTTTTTTTTGTTGGGGGGGGGGGGGGGGGGGGGGGTGGGGGAGGGGATCATCTTGTATAACTCCAAACATGACATGTCAACTTTTAAAAATCTCTTCAACAAAATTCTATAATACATACTCCATAACTTCAATTAGAAAGTAAAAACTGGTGTATGATCCTACCTTGAGTTGACCATGTCTTGCTACACACCCGTCTGCCTGTATGCCTGTGATGAAGATAGGAACATCACCCTTCCTCTGTCCCTTTCCACCACTCACACTAATGCCCATGCACTCCTTGTTACCCTGTAAAGGAAGAAGTCATCAAACACATTTTTGGATTAGATGGATCTGGGCCCTGTTACACAAAGCCTTCTTTCAATGACAAATGTCAAGAATCAGTGACAAATCTGCTGCTAACCAATCAGAAGCAAGGATTTCACTAGCTTTCAACCCCCCCCCCCCCCCCCCCCCCCCCCCCCCCCCCGGGCCAAGTTTCCTAAAAAATGTTATCAATAACAAGTTACAATCACTGTTATAAGCTACTGAAATCCCTGCATTTGATTGGCTGAGAGCAAATTTGTCATAGAATCTTAGAATTTGTCATTGATAACAAGTTACAATATTAAACTGTTATACGCTAATGACATCATTTCATTTCATTTCATTGGCTGAGAGCAAATTTGTCATCAAATATTAGAATTTGTTATCAATAATAAATTACAATAACTGCCACAAGCTAATCAAAAAATTTAATTTGACTGGCTGAGAGCATATTTGTCATAGAATATTAGAATTTGTATTGATAACAAGTTTCATGAAAGAGGGCTCTGAAATATTCCCATGATAACGATCTGAAATTTAAAAAAATCTGAAATACATCCCTCCCTTCAGCTAGACAAGGCTAGAGTATAAGACATTGATCTACATTTGCCACACACCACCCAGGTGAGGGAAATGGGTACCTGGTAGGAATGAATTCCTTGACCTGCTCGTATGCTGAAATGACAGCCGTGCTAAAGACAGGCTAATGATAATGGAGCGCCAGGAGTGGCAATGTGCAAGACATGAGCGCTATACAAGACTCCATTATTATCATCATTGTCGTCGTCATCATCATCATCATCATCATCATCATCACCATCATCATCATCACCCTCTTGTTATCATATCATCATCATCATCACCATCATCACCATCACCATCATCATCATCTTCATCATCATCATCATCATCACTATCATTTATCATCATTATCATCACTACATACCGGTAATATATTCAATACCTTTTTGATGTTGACAGTTTTCTCTGCCCGCACCTTCGGAGCGAGTGCGTGTCTTAGTAACGCGAAAGGTTCGATAGGAAGCTCTGCTGGGGGTACTTGAATGACCTCAGGGGTCGTGACCTGGACCTGTCGTGATACCACCATCTCGACACGATCACCACAGTCCTGTATGCAAAACAGAATCAGACTTTATTAGAGCACACTATTAAAGCCCCATTGCACTACTTATAGCTACTTGCGCCCTCTATAAAGCAAGCAATGCCTAATACCTAAAAATCATTAAAGATATCATTACTTTCCATAACATAATGGCAGCTAATAATTTCACTGTAGTTTGTGTATTCTACACTATCATTTCAACATGAGCGATACGTCCTATATGCAAAATGGTGTTCAACAAAAATCACACAAATAAAACTAACAATGATGTAAATGCAGCTGTATTACTTGTTATTTTCATTCTATTTTTCCTTCTCCCTATGGTTTGTACTTACCTGTCAACAAAAATTTGATTGCACTTTTACACATAATTTTTTTAAAGAAAAGGAATCTATACGTCATTAATTAACTCTAGTTTGGAGGGCAACAATTAGGAATTGCCCCTCCACATAGTTTCAGGTTTGTAGTTACCCACAAGGCAAGCATGGATTGAACAGAACAAGGATCACAGGCATATAAGACAAGGAAGCACATCTCTCTCTATCTCGCTCTCTCTCTCTCTCTACTCTATATCTTACCCGTATAATTCTAGCAACTCGTTCAGGCATTTCGTCTTCTACATTGAATCCATTGATTTGTAGTACTCTATCATCTGCCTTTAACCTTCCATCTCTCCTTGCTAGACTGCTCTCCAACTGTACAAAGAATGAAAAAAAAAAAGAGTAAGATATTTCTGAATATAATCACTTAAAGGTATCGTTTAACAATGTTAAATCTGAGATGCACTGCCCTAAGTGTTATCAGTGTCTGTGATATGGTGTAATATTGAAGCCTTAAACAAAAGTGTGTTTCAAAATGATTAAAATGTGGCTTCAAAAAGTTTAAATCTTTGAGTGACTGGTTCTACCATACTTGTTTTCCCCCAACAGACTGTAGTTATGAAAACCGTTAGGAAAACACAAAATTTGATTTCGATTTCGATTTCGATTTCCAATCATAAATATCTTGATAATCAGACAGGGGATCAGCTTGTAAAAGTCATGGGGTTTCTGACTGACCTAAAGATTTATAATTATCATTGCAGCATGAGCTAAATCCTGGGATTCAAAACTAAACAGTTGAGGTTTCATAAGTTAACATATAGGCTGTTTTTAATGGAACGTAAACTATAGGTAATGCTTACCACCTCCATGATGTAAATTCCTTGTTCACTCCTGTAAAAGAAAATGAAACGAAAAGATTTTATTATGTAATTTCTTATCAGCAGAAATTCACGTAGACATTCATTTACAGAAAATGTTCAATGATTTTTTAGTCTCCTTTGCATCATCCTTCAGCCCAGTCCCTTTGATCCTACATTCTGTATTACTGGTCCTCCACAATTTACATGTACATCTGAGTCGAGTGTGGCAAATGTAGATTAGTGTCTTGCCAAAGGACATTAGTGCTGTGGCGGGGATGTCCCTGTGGTTCACAGTCCAGCCACTTATCCACTAGACCAAAACACCTCTTAAGCAGTGCATACATCTATAATACAGAGATGCTCTCCCAGAATACTAACTGTTTATCGGCTATTTTGATGCCTAGGTGTACCCTGTAACCTTTGTTAGGGAGACGTGAAGGACCTTCACAAAGTAGGAATCTGTCGAACCCCTCTCCCATTTAATATATCACTGACACAAATGTGCAGTTACTTTACCTTCTTAAGTCTTTCCCCCATCATCATTTATCCATTAATCATATCCTAACTGGTCCAATATTACATCGGTGTCAGGTTCGTCTTTCCAAGAGATGTACACCAAACTCATTGCTTTACCCTTATTCTAACCTCAACCTGAAACCTAATCCTACCCCTAATGCTACTTTATATCATTATGTGACCCTTCCAAGACATCCTCTACTCACTGTTTAGCAGCTATCTTGATGCCGAGTGGAACCCCAGTCACCTTGGTCAGGGAGACCTGAAGGACCGTTGTGGTGAAGACAGGGGCTTTGGATTCTTGCTTCTCACGATATATCGTCAGTCTGAGAGGGGTCTCTGCAGAACACAGCGCCTCTCTCGCTATGCTGTGTGGAATGTCACGCAAGTCTCTACTATTCACCTAAATAGCAGAAAATGGATGTAAAGAAAAATAAAGAAATCAAGAAATAATAAAAAGAGCTGAAATCAAAGAGCCAAGGAGGCGCGATAGCTCAGTCGGTAGAGCAGTGGTCTCGTAATCCGGTGACCTGGGTTCGAAACCAAGGCGATGCGCTGGTGCCCTTTTGTAATAATAATTATATTTGCTTATATAGCGCCTTACACTTACTTTATCAGAAGTCTCTAAGCGCTGTAAGGCATTAATCCTCATTACCAGGTCCCTCAGAGAGGACATAAAGCCGTTGGCCGTCTGGTTGCTTACTTACAAGCATTTGTGCTTTCTTAGCAGTCAGGTAAAATAACCACCACCACCAATCATAAAATAAGTTATTTTAACGCTTCACCAATCAAAGGAGCGCATAGGTAATCAAGGAACAGAACAATTTTGCAAGTGCCCTCTTCAAATTTAGTGTTGTTACCTAGTATGTACGCTCCATTTTCTATGCGACAATTCTTTATACAATTAACGTTTCTTTAAACAGGTTTTGTATCAATGCCTATTAGTCTAAAGGAGATACATGTATTACGTGTAGTCAAACCTGCTTTATCGACTACCTGTCTCCAATCTACATTTTTTATTTACCTTGAAAATGGTTTCTCATTGGAACTTGTACATAAATACCACCAGCCTATACGGACTACTTTTCTTGTCTCCCTCGGGTGGTCTTTATAGACAGGTTTCAGTGTATAACTTACCTGTACTATTTGATCCCCTGGTAGTATCCTTGCGTCTTCTGCTACCACTTCACCTGGTATAACCTCTTGGACGACAACACCAATCTGAAGCAAACCAGAACAAACAAGGTATTACACAAGAAAACAAGACACTTGTAAGCTTCTTACTCTATTACCTGAAACTTTCACAATTTGTAAGCGACTGCCATTTTTCGGGGATCGTTAATATCCATTGTTATGTCATTTGTGATGCATTTGTTTTGAGGCATGACATTTAAAAACGTTGAATCATTCACAAAAGGCTTTTAGTTTTACAGTCAACAAGAACAAAGTATAAATATATTGTTTTATCAATCACAAAATGTACATGTACATGTAGCTTAGAGGAGGAAAGAGAAATAGAAAAAAAATTGACAAAAGAAAGGAAGGGCAAGAGAGTAAAAGGAAGAAGAAAAAAAAAGGTGCCTGGACCACTCAGCTACATATAAATTGTAAACAAATTTGGTGAAACAATGCCCCCCCCCCCCCTTGCTCAATCAATATGGTCTCCCAAGTAATAGATAAAGAAAGACTGTTTTTAATAAGCTTCAATTTTATAAGAGAAAAGAACAAATAATGAGTTGTAAAAATTGTACTTACAAGTGGAGTTTCATTGCCACCTACAAAGTATATTCCTAGATCTCTGTTAGGCTTTCGATTGATCTCTATAGACGTTAGCTGACCGTGACGAATTGGGGCTCCTGGACCAACTGCATAATAAGAAAGAACAAAAGAAGAAGAATATATCATATTACACACCATTCATATCATAATACCTTTTTTTATACAATTATTCTTTTCATTTACGATATGAAATCATAATGAGCGTTGATGAAGCTCTTTTTTTCTTGGGGAGGGGCCACAATTAATCATAACAAGTCTTCATTTACATGGGAGATGTAGGTGGGTTATACTTTTCAACCCTCTATTTACATCATGATAATATGCGGATCTACACAAAACCTATCCCGAACTCAATAACCAGGACAATGCATGCATACAGTGTACATACATAAACATGAACATCAATTACATTTAAAAAAAGATTCACACAACCCTGGTCATTTTTCACATGCAAAAATATATTCGGGGGCTATTTTTCAATATTTGTTATGGTATTTCCTAGAAAACTCGACTATTTCTTCTATTTACTTGTAATGGAAAATAATGGAAAATACAGGAAAATAGACAAACAAGATATATTTAGGCTGAGGATTCGGAAGTGAAAAATTGTTGAAATATATTTTCAGAGTTGAAAAAAGTCAAAGAAGTATTTTCTGCGCTGTTTTTTTACTAGTTTTTTTATTACTTTTAGGCTACCGGTATTTCATTAGGAATATGAAATAAACCTACAATACATGTACAATGTTCATGTAGTGTTCACAGTACATCTCCCTAATGGAAGTTTGACTTTGACCATCTAAACAAGCGAGGGAGGGCTTTATTCTTCATCACGTTTCACCACTCAGCGGCTCTGTATGGTATCACATTATGACTCAACCAATGGAATGTCAACACTTCACTAAAAGTGCGAGGAACCTTGTGTTTGTCTAGGGCTATCTTGCATTGAGAAGGAGGGCCATTGGGTATGCAAGGTGTACAGGTAGAGATGGATTAGTCTGCAGGTTCAGACTCTATTTGACAGAGAGGAAAGGTATATTTACAAAGGGACGAAGCCTCGAGTCTAGGCTATCAGTCCTACTGGCTGTGTAAAAAAGCAGCATGTCTGAGTATGAGAGGTGTACAATGCAGTCTACAGTATTACAGTTCAGACCTTGGGTATTATGATTTTGTGACCGTTAAAGTGTGGTGCGTGGAGAATACGGTAGTAGGCACAGAATGCTATACATGCTGTCAGTCATATTAAAAACGTACTGTACAACAAAATGTTTGAACTGTTAGACTATTCTATGTTGATAAAATCATAGACTACATGGTCTCCCACTACACATACGTAGGCCCTATACTGTAGCAACTTCAGATAGACAAGATAGAGACTGAACAAATTAGGCTACGCTCATAGCATTATTATGATTTTTTGTTGGAAATAGGGTCTGAATCTGTAGACTAGATATGTTGGGTGTATACAGGTAAAGGTAAAGGGAATGGGGTTGGGTGTGGAGGGAGATCCTCTTGTCAACACTTAGTCATAAAAATGTAATCTGGGATTTTGGTAGCAGGTAGCAAAAGAATATACATGTATGCACAATGTATGCAATGTACTTTGGTGTATCCCCCCCCCCCCCCCCACCCCCTATTCCCTCACCCATCTATTCCCACCCACTCTCTCTCTCTCTCTCTCTCTCTTTCCTTTATTTTATTTCATTTATTGTGACGGTGAAAATGATTAGATGTGCGCTTCCCATTTCTGCATCTTGTAACACAGCACTTTAATAGTGAATGTTGTTTGAAAGGCCTTTGTTGCATGCAGTTGCCATTCATTTGCACATTAAAAAAACTTCATATCCGACCGAGCCAAGCGAGCCTTTACTGAGCAGACAACGATATAAAGGAGATACAGCAGTGGAGAGGTACACCATGTCTTCTATATCCCCTTAATCCCCCTTAATCCCCTCTCATTCACCAGCCCTCCCTCCTCCTCCATCCCCCCTCATCAATAGGCACGTCCTCATCAGCTCAAGATTGCCAAATAGCCCGCTATTTCTGATTTGGGGAATAATCCTGAAGATACAAATTGCGTCCTCATCAGCTCAAGATTCGACCTCGAAACTTGAAACTCGACCTTGAGAAATTAGCTCAAGATATTTTGCTAAGCGTTCGCGCATAGTGCAAGTCTTCGGGCTGGTGAAGACGCACCAGACATATAAGTGGATATTTTGCAAACTATCCCAAGATATCTTGGGATGACAATCCCGACCAAATATCCTGCTAAGTGCAACTTCGGGCTGATGAAGCCACAAATTAGCTAGATAAATTTGCGTCGAGATAGTTTAACTAACGGGATATTTGGCAATCGGAAGCTAGTGAGGACAGGCCTACTTCCTCATCCGTAGGACCAGGGAAGATGCCCCGTCATCTACCTGGTATCCGGTAACCAGTGACTCATCGCCACGGCAACCCAATCACAAGGCATCCAGGTATTAGAGGGCGAGATGACCGTGAATACATTGATGAAATCTTGACCAGAATAGTGGCGAAATTAGAGGTTTTGGATGCCTGCAGATATTCATAGCTTTGAACTGTGCCCTGAATCTTGCTCCCTTCTGCGATCAGTTTTTCACAAAATTATTTGATCCCTATCCTTTTTGACATCTAAATTCATCTCCCTCTCTCCTCTCTCTCTCTCTCTCTCTCTCCTTCTCTCCTCTCTCTCTCCCTCTCTCTATCTCTCTCTCTCTGTGTCTTCCCTCAATTTTTCTCTTAAAGGAAACTAAAACCTTCATACTAAGTTACTTTTATTGTAAAGTTTAGGATATTTGAAAAATATCAGTGAAAATTTGAACAAAATCGGGCAAGGAATAAGGAAGTAAGAGCTTTTTTAAATGACTAGTCACTAGAGGGCGGTATTCAATTTGATGACATCATCTGTGAACAACTCTCCATGCCTTTTGTACATCAAATTTCATGTTTTTCCTTCTTTCTTGTGATTGAGATAATGTACTCCCCTGAAAGCAATATATAGAATGCAAAATGATATTCTACTTCACATGTTATGAAGTCGGATCAAGAACACAAATAAATACGAAGAAAACAAAAAAATTGTGAAATTTTATGTACAAAAGGCATGGAGAGTTGTTCACAGATGATGTCATCAAATTGAATACCGCCCTCTAGTGACTAGTCATTTCAAAAGGCTCATTTCAAAAGACTAGTCATTTCAAAAGGATTAAATTGAACAACCCCAATCTGAAACAATTATTGATGTCTAACCCAATTTTTACTCGTGAATTATTGGGTTACATATACGATACTAATCGTTTTAGATAGCTTTTAAAGCTATCAGGGATCCCCTTAACTTATGTTGATCCTGTAATAATATATAAAATGAAGTATTTGCGGTTTTTCCATGAACAATTGCAACTAACTCCCATCTCGCCTTTTATGTGCATTTTATGCAATTTAAATATTGCAGCTTTTTTTTTTTTTTTTTTTTTTTTAAAACCATATCACTAATAATTTCATTTCACCAAGGAAAGTCGCTCGTGGGCTTGATTTCCGAAGCCCACGCCAAAGCTATACACGAAATTGACTGGCGCAAATAATCTTTGAGATTGAAGAGCGCCATCTAAACGAAGAACCAACCAACCAACCTCTAACTTTCTTATTCCTTGCCCGATTTTGTTCAAATTTTCACTGATTTAATTCAAATCTTTTAAACTTTACAATAAAAGTAACTTAGTATGAAGGTTTTGGTTTCCTTTAACTATTGTAGTCATTTCATGAATACGTTACTTGACCAAAACTTAGGCTGAAATTAGAGGTATGAGATGCTATTGAGCTATTCCTAATAGTCTATGATTATGAACTGTGCCCTCAATCTTGTTCGCTACATCTATCATTCTTTACACACTCACATTTTTTTCTTCACAACTTCTCTCTCTCTTCTTCTCTATCACTATGCCTTTCTGTCCATCTCCTTCTCTGTCCTTTTTTTTTTTCTCCCGCTGGAATTTTCTTTTCTTCTCTCTCTTCTCTCTCTTCATTCCTGTCACTCAGCTCTGTTTCTCTGTATTATCTCACATTTCTATATCTCAGGATGCATCCGATGAAAATCAGGCTAGTTTGAAAGGGGTAGATACCCCTTTCTGTCCCTCTCTTTTTTCTTTCTCTCTCTCTCTCTCTCTCTCTCTCTCTATTCCTCTATCTACATGTATCTACATCTACCCTCACTATCCATTTAACTTTGCCTAAACATATCTCTCTGAAAACCAATACTCAATTTAACTGTAAGATTGTTAATGTGCATTTGACAAAAATCCCTTGTGATAATAATCAAACGTTTCTTTTAAAAAGGTGGCACAAAAAACAAAAGCTACTGTGGTCTTTGATACCTAGTTAAGGGCTAAAAGGAGGCACTCTGGCCATATTTCCTTTTAATCAGAAATTGCCAAGCAGGTATTAAAAATGAAGTGCGCAAATGCGTGATCATCATTTATTCATCCCACATAGCCCTGGGCCTTTTGAATAGGGACAAATACTGACGTCATAAAAAGAGGGAGAATCTGTCTTTGGTTGTGAAAGGATAACGCTGAATCTACACTCTTCATTTTCACCTGGTTTGTTTGTTAACTGTTCAATAAAAGAGCTTTGCACACCGTGCAGGATATTTAAAAATAGTTTGGAGTCTGCTTACTACACAAAAATCATTGTTATTGATGAAATATGTGGGCAAATTTAAACCGATGGTCATCTGGGTCCCCAAACACAAAGATAATGAGCAATTGACTGCATTTCAGCACGGCTCTCTGCATATATAATATTGAATATCATCAAATAATGTAATATTAGACCTTATGGTATAGACAAAATGGGCATTAGACCAACTGGTTATAATTATAAATGAAAAATAGACAAAATGATAACTAGACAAAATGATTATTAATTAGACCATGTGGATAGTAACCAGCTGGGTGTAGACCATATACATGTATATGGCAATAAACCAACATATTATTGATAATAGTTTGTGCCAGGAGGTACCCACAAGAGACTTGAGGCACTTGAGCTGTACTCACTGTAGATTGATATACACAGCCAAATCGTTATGTTGACAAACAGTTCATTTTTTTTAAACTACGATTTATACTACTAGAAAAACCAATAAATAACAGTTGAAGATTGGGCATACTGATTTTGGGGTGTGTAGTGTAATTGGTTGAAAATGAGCGACTCGTCGATGCCCTGCGTCATTAATATGGAAGTCACTATACCGAAGATTGCATTTACAAAGCAGAAATCAGAATGTGTTTTAAATTTCACAGACGTTTCAATGACTTGTAGATGTACAAATTAAAGACGGTTTCGTACAACGATGCGACAGCTCTCATCATACATGGTATCGATTGGTTTGTGCCAGAAGGTACCACCACCTTGGTCTGACAGACAGCACTTGAGGCAAGCTGTCTGTATTCCCTCTATTGACATTACGAGAGGCAAAGTCAAGGGCACAAATCTCATTTACAAAATATACATGTAGGTGGGACTTGGGAGGAGGCAATAAGCCACACAAGTAGCATTGATATGTGGGTATAACATACATGTACTGTACAATACATGTACGCAGTGAAAAAATACACAGGGGCTCGGGGCGAATTAGCCCCCGAAATGCCCAAAAGAGCCCCCGAAAATCAGAAAAGAGCCCCCATAATTTGCATAGAGTTCAATGCAAAACAAATTTTAGAATGTTATCCTCATGCAGGCAAGCTTGAAAAGTAGCCCCCGAAAAATAAATATTATTTTTTTCCCTGCATGTACGTGTATGAAGCATTGTGACATCAAATACATTATTTCAATACATATTACATGTGTGTTCAGTGGGTAGTATGTGCAGTATGTGTACATGTATAGACATAACAAGACTCTGATTACCGGTAGTAATGTTCTAAAAATCAGGTCTGAGACTGCAAAAATATATATATAATTGTAACTTTTGGCCAACTTGGTGTCTAGAGCAATAACACAAAATATGAATACATACATGTAATTTCATCCTCTTTCAACATCTATCGCTCCAATAACTCTCTCTCTCTCTCTCTCTCCCTTTCTTTCTTTAATATCTCTCACTCTTTCTCTCATTCTCTCTTTCTCTCATTCTCTCTTTCTCCATCTCCCTCTCTCTTTCTCTCTGTCTCTTGCTCTCTCTCTCTTCTCTCATTCTCTCTTTCTCCATCTCCCTCTCTCTTTCTCTCTGTCTCTTGCTCTCTCTCTCATTCTCTCTTGCTCTATCTCTCCTACGTTCCCTTTTAATCTCTCCACTATCAATCTTGCACTCAATCCCTCTATCATCATCACCACCCATATAAAACAGTGATACTCCCTGTTAATACACTAATCTTATTTGCAGCCTAATTCATCTTAAAGCTTCTCTATTACCCCTTAATCTCAGGGACACCCACTATTAATTCCACATCCCCACTTGGCCAGTTATATCCAAATTGACTACACTCTTGATCTGTCACAACAAATTTCTCTTTAGGAGGGACTACATGAGCGATAACAGCTTTGCTAGCCGAATGCTACATGTACAATGTATGTAGGGCCTCCGTCATGCACAGTACCGTAGCTTTTCTGAAACCTCTGTTTGTACATTTCGTCGCTGTTTTCACGAAGTGACGGTAGTGAAAAAAAATTGCATTCACTTTGCATTACGATTTTCCTCACTACCGTCACTTCGTGAAAACAAGGATGATTTGTACCTGATTTAATTGTAGATTTTTATGTAGATTTGATCATAACAATAAGCCCAGCTGTAAAATAAGTTAATATCCAAAGAAAACTTACTTGGTGATTTCTAGAAAATGGATCATTATTCATGTTTGTATTGCTTGTGTTTGTTTTGGGGTGTTTTTTTTTCTCAAAAAGAATGATAGAAAATTCAATACATTATTCAGGTTGGAATTTATTTCTTCATTTTCTTCTAAATTACCAGTAAAAAAAAAAAGGATAACTGTCTTTTTAGCTCTTGTAATAATCAAATCATACATGTATTGTAATCATTATCATTAAATATGTTATCAATGCATACATGTACAATGTACATGTACATGTATATCACTCTTTATGATTGCATCATTATCATGATCATTGCTCCCAATGTTCTCAACAAAATGTTTCAATCTCCTCTTCCTCTCAGTCCAATCTAAAACAATATTTTCATCCCAGGAAATCAAACACCCACCCATGTTTCCGACACCACAAAGAGAAATCTCCATCCCTCTTCTAGACATCGGAATAAATTACATCATCCCCTCACTCGGGTAGACAAACCGTCTCCTCCGATTCTTAAACTTCTCCCTCAGAAAAATTCCCAAACGGCATGGATACGATACCATCTGGTTACATATTTCAGGGAAAAATTGATTTAGTAATTCATCCGTCTGACATCCATGATATTCTTTCGTCACGTCTTGAAGTCCGCAGGGGGAATGCCTACCCCTATCTGTTATCTGCTGGTATGATGTGATAGGGCAGGGGACGCTTGGGAATTGTTCATATGAAGCTTGTGTTTACCCATCAAAATGCCCATATGATATCTCCTTTTTTTTCTTTGTTTCTCTCTCTCTCTCATTCAATGCTTCTCTATTTCACACATCTACAGTAGGTCTATATTAATGTTTTGTTGTTGTCTTTTGAAGTAAATAACCAGCTTTGTTTGGGTTTGTTATTCTCTCAATTGTTTTTTCTTCTGGATCGTCTTCTTAACAATTTGCACAATTCTTATCCAGACCCCTCTCTTGCTCACTCTTCATCTAGCCATCCTCTTTGTTTCCCCCTATCCAATGACAAATGCCCACTTCTCTCTATCTCTTTCGTACTGTCCCTCATTCCTGCCCCCCCCCCCCCCCCACATTTCTCTCTTTCTATTTCCCTCTTTCTCTCATCCCATCTAATATACCTCTCCTCTCCCCTCCCTCTCTTTCTCTTGTCACCCTGCCCTCTCTCAGTCTTTCTCTCTCGCTTTCCCTCTTTCTTTCTCCCTTTTCATTATTTTACTCTCCTCTCCCGGTCCTATCCTCTTACATGTAGTTCTCTCTCTCTTTCTCTGACTCAGTGTCTGTCTGTCTCTCTCTTACGTCTTTCTTTCTTTCCTCCCCCCGGTCCTTCCCTCTTTTGTTTAGTGTACCCCCCCCCCCTCTCTCTCTCTCTCTCTCTCTCTCTCTTTCTCTCCCTTTCTCTCTCTCCCCATCTCCCTCTCTTCAAACCAGCAGTGGCTGTGTTTACCCCCCCCCCCCCCCCCCACTACCGGCATATACACATACAGCAAGGGCAATGAACCTGGAGGGGCGTTACACCCAAATTTCTCCATGACACCCCCAGGGAAATTAGATGCCCTGTGAGTATTATACATGGGTGATATCATACCATCTGCCTCCACATTCATCATCATTTTTCAAAATTCTTTTTATTCTTTTGTTTTTCTTCCATCTTACAAGAATTCAAGATTTCTGGAAGGAAGAACAATGGATCTAGCCTAGCTTCCAGGTGACAATTGTTGGTGTTTACTCTCCCTCAATGTGCAGCAAAAAATTGTTAACAGAACTCAGAATACAATACTTCTATGATTTCTCAGTTTATAGGGGAAGTGAGGTGAGGGGGGGGGGGGGGGGGGCAAGGAGATGAGTTGATTGTACATGCATGTGTTATTGAAATGTATTGTTTTTATTGCTCATCTTCATCTAGCACTCTTCCAGACATCTAAATCACAGTACATGTAACCCTTCAAAGATGGTCCATTGACATTTAGAATGCTATTACTTTGACTGACTGCCATTTCACCCATTGAGGGCCAGAAAGGCATTAACTCATATCATTCTACACAGAGTAAGCACCCTCGTGGTTCTCAGCAGGCCATTTCTGAATGTCTGCAATGCCACATTACTGTGACAAACTGTCCTTTCTTAATGTCACTAACCCTGACAAAATGTCGCTGGCGCAAATGTCAGATCAGTCATTTCGGAAGAACTTTATGTACCTTGTAGTTATTACAAAATATGCTCCGGTGAAGATTGGTCAGCAGCCAACATCCTAGAATAACAGAATTCTCATCTTACACTCATAATCAAGCACTATCTAATCCTAATTTGTATATTTTTCAAACAATATTTCAGACAAAGAGAGGAATATAGGGTTCAGAACAATAGCTCAAAAATAGAAATGGTTTCTCCAAAATAGGAATGGTTGGCAGCTACAACAACTGTATGAAGAAACTAGAAGAAATAAAGCCCATAATCAGTGAAAAAAATACATGGGGGCTCAGGGCAAATTCGCCCCCAAAATGCCCAAAATGCCCAAAAGAGCCCCGAAAATCAGAAAAGGGCCCCGTAAATTTGCATAGAGTTCAATGCAAAACAAATTTTAGAGTGTTATTTTTATACAGGCAAGCTTGAAAAGTAGCCCCCGAAAAATAAATATTATTTTTTTTCCATTATGGGCCATAATGATAGTCGCTGAAACAAATTGATAGATGATCATGATATCAGTGTTTTTTATAAGATCTTACCTATTCTTCCAGGGCATCTGTTTTGTAAGTGAGGTTCTAACTCGCTCCGTGGTAGCTTGGATGTACAGAAGTCTGTGTTTGGGCATAGTACTATGAGCCTGTCCAACATCCTGCAGTAGAGAAGAGAAGAACAACATAATGAAAAAAAAATAATTAGGAGCCATTAACAAGATTGTATGTGAAGTTTGTGAGAATGTGAAATTTGCAAAAGTCTAATTTGCAAAAGTCTATTTCATTTTAATAAAAACAAGACTCACAAGCTTCACAATAGAGAGGGAAAAATCTTCAATAATACAGAAGTGTGAAGCGATTACACTTTACGTCATCATTAACAAAAAATGCCACAGTCTAACGTGTTAAATCTAAACAAGGCTTACAGTATGAAATCCATGGACTGCCAAGGGTTTTTTTTGTTTTTTTGTTTTTTTCTCCATAGCCACTATTTACATGTGAAAGCTATTTGCAATAGAAATGTCACTTTAATACAAGCAGATCTATGATAATGAAAGAAAGTCCCTGAAAGTTTTAAATCAGGTTTTTCACTAATAATGCCTTCATTGCAGAAGTTTATTCTTGAACAATATAATCTTCTGGTCATGCTGCAGATAAATTTACAAATGTACACTACAATGTACATGTACAGTTGTATCACAAAATTACATTTTCAAGAAGATATCCCATGTGACTCATTGTGTCACACAAAAAGAAGTAAGTAGTATTAAAGTGGTAAAGTTTGGGGGGGGAGAAATAAACTCCCTGACTACTTTTATGAGGATTTCATTAGGAGTAAAAGTACAAGTCGGGGGCAGGTGAGGTAATGGTTTACTGAAAAATTCTTTCCCAGCCACATGGCTGAATTGCAGAATTTTGTAAAGCATACAAAATAACAAAAACATCATAATGCTTGGCATGTGTCAAAAAAAAGAAGAAAAAAAAAATAGACGTGTCATGCAAACAGCAGCAAGTAATAAAGTTTGGAGAAGGAAAGAAAGATAGACCACAAGATTTTAAATCAACACCACGATGGATGATTCACCTACACACCTGTATATGTACATGTACAGGTTGTATAAATGCAAACGATGCAATTTTTTTTTTTTTATCTAGAGCGAATAAAGCTACTGGTCCTGCCAAGCACAGTTCTAACAAATTGTATCAAAAGAAAAACAACAATGCATATTTCAAGACGGTATTGTCAACTTGTTAGGAAAACAGCAGCAAAGAGTAAAAGTTTGAGAAAGAAAGAAAGAAACTCCCTGGATGATAGTGTGCTCCCTGTGGAGATAAATGATGACATGACTAGACACTGAGTTCATGTTTCATATCATGTCATCTCGTGTTACAAATTTAGACCCGTTTCCATCATCCAAAAATCTACTTTAATAAAAAAAGGACATGTACACAATGCAAGATACATGTTGTATTTGTAGCATCGTATTATCATACAATAATGCATAATAAATTTGGTTTGTACAATGTTGTTTTCTTTCTTATTAAATCATAACCCTTTCATGATGATCATTCTTGCACTCACTGTGATCATTTTTGTTGGATGACTGAATTACATTATTTTGATGCCATTAATTCATTTAAAGGTAGGCGTTACTACTGCAGCTACATGTAGAAGGGATAAGACCACACAGCGAGCCAGCAAGGTCACTGTGACAGGTGGCTATCTCATTAACTCAGCTCTCATTTAACATAAGAAAAAGAGGATCGTGGGGGACAAACAGGCACCGATTTTGGAAGTTTTCTATATAGAGGGAGCAAGTAGCTACAAGTAGGACAGTGGGGCTTTAAAAAAGGAAAAATATTCTTTAATAATCCTTAAATTGGCAAAATTTGAAAAGGTTAAAAATTATGTTTTAGATCAAAATTGTTTTTGATATAATATACCAGTAACCAATTCAATTTTGTTTTTCTGTTCATGTACATATTGTTTTCACTTTTCAGACGTGATATTTTATTACAAAATGTATCACTAAATGAAAAATTCTATTGTTGCTAATTTGAAGAAGAAAAGCAGAGCTGCCAACCTCCAGAACAGAAAATCAGTAACCATAAGGCTCAAAATCAGTAATTTGGGGAATAAATCAGTAATTTCCTATGCGGCGCCATGAATCTAAAAAGAATGGTAAGCGGATGCATGCGCGTATGATAATATCTGAATTTTTTTGTTATTTTATTCCCACAAAGTTGCTAAATATTGATTTTCAGTTCATCACAACACATAAGTTTTCAATGAAAAATTGGCTTCTATTAAGAGAATACTTGATACTTTTCCATCTTTCTCATGCAGCGAGTGTTGGATGGCCACCATACTGCACAGCATTTGCTACGATAGATCCCTATGCGCAAAAAAAAAAAAAAAAAAAAAAAAAAAAAAAAATTGTAATCCGTAATTTTTAGACAACATTCCGTACTGCCGTAATGGTCGTTAATTTCCGTACCAATTACGGGAAATCCGTACTAGTTGGCAGCTCTGGAAAAGGGAGTCATGTGTGTAAAATACTAGACCCAGAATATCATCTTGCCTTTGTAATGAAAGTGACTCCGGAGAAAGGAAACTAAAGATAGTCAAACTTGATACACTCCCACAGCCAGAGGCATTGTAGATTCAGTTACATAGGGGAATGGGAAACAATAGAATCATGCGTTTTATATTACAGAAGATGTGTTCCTATTATCTGGTGGACTCAAGTTCATGGGTTCTTTATAGTATGGATTTCTGTTTTCCATCTCTTCTATTTTGTTTTGTATTTTTCTTTTGAATATGTTTTGTAGGACTATTACTATTTTACACACACATGACTCCCTTTATACAATCTATTGGCAACGAGCAGCAAAACAATACACATGAGCAGTTGGCAATTTAGCTCTGAAAAAATCAACAACAACAAAAAAAGAATGTTAATGAGCTCAGGAAAACTGAAAAAACTCTGGATGAAGAAAAAAAACATGATACAAAAATTGGAGAGCTAAATATTTGTTTGAATTATCAAAATCAAATGCCAAAATGCCCTTATCCATATATACAAAATGATTTCTCCCCCCCCCCCCCCCCCAACTGCTTTAGAACATTTAAATGTGCCCATAGAACAATTCCATGTGCAACCAGATAGAATTGTTATCTTTCAAAATTTGTTGAATGTGTTAATATGTATCCTAGTCTTTGTCAATGAGACTTTACTTTTTATTAACTTAAGTAAAATATTTTAATCTTTTTTATAAAGACCTTTTTATAATTCCTTGGTTGTGTGTAATTTTTGTAATTCTTTGTAATTTTTGTAATTTTTTGTATTTTTTTTGTTGTTCTTCCTCTTTAATAGCTGTTGAAGATACTGTGGGGTGTTGTTTTTTATTGTTGTTGTGGTGGTACATGTATCAATCTTGTGTGCCATAACCCATTCTTGTGGTTGGTACATTTTTTAACCATTATTTATATAGCTGTAATATACATGTATAGTGGGTGGTACTTTTTCTAATGCCTTTATCTGATTTCTGCAAAGAGGATAGTACACCATACCTTCTAGAAGATCAATTCAATGAGTTTATGAATGAAGTTGATTCAAAGACTTCATTATCATTTATACATTTTAACTGTCGTAGCCTAAGGAAGAATTATGAAAATATATTTGATTACATAGCTTCTCTGTCAGTCACATTTGACGTGATAGGTCTAACTGAAACTTGGATAAATCAGGATGAAAATTTTTCATTATTTGTTCCTCCAAATTATTCTTATGTAAACTGTGGCAGAGTTGAAGGTCGTGGAGGAGGTGTAGGAATTCTGATACACAATAATTTAAAATATTTTCATCGTTCTGATCTTACTGTGGTAAACAAACAATATGAGATGATCTTTATTGAAATTCCAAGAGAGAGTGACAAAAATATTTTAATCGGAGCTATGTATAGACCGCCTAATCAATCGGTTGGAATGTTCATTAATGATATCTATACAGTGTTATCCAACCTCCAAAAAGAAAATAAAGACTGTTATCTTATGGGCGATTACAATATTGATTTAATGAAAATGGATGTGTGCCTTTATGTAAATGACTTTGCCGAACTAATGGCATCTCATTGTTTTTTCCCAATTATTTATAATCCAACTAGAATTACTAAGGAAAGTGCAACTCTTATCGATAATATTTTTTCAAATACAGTACATGAATTTTTAAAAATTGGTATTCTATTGACTGATATAACAGACCATTTACCTATATTTGCCACTCTCTCTTGGAATAAACCAGTGAATTCCGAAAGAGTATTTTATAAACGCAATATAACTGACTCTGGTTTTCAATTATTTAATAGAAAGTTCAGTACCTTGAATTTTCAAAATATGTATAATACATCTGATGTTGATAAGAAGTATAATCTATTCATGAATGCTTTTAAAAACATATATGATTCCTGTTTTCCACTTAAAAAGATTACAATTAAGGAAAGGAAAAGTGTTAAACTATGGATTACTAACGAAATTAAAAAACGGTGTAAAAAGAAGAATAGATTGTATAAAAAATATCTTTCCAAACCATCACTAGAGAGAGAACGTAATTTTAAAACATTTCGGAATAAGCTGAATAAAGATATAAGATATGTGAAAAAAGAATATTATTTAAATAAGTTTCAGTCCGTGAGAGGTAATATGCAAAAGACTTGGAAGTACATTAATGAAATAATAAGGAGGAAACCCCAGGGTGTCCGTCCTGAATTTATTTTAAATGAAGGTGACAAGATTTATGACAATATAAGAATTACAGAGTTGTTCAATGACTATTTTGTTTCTATTGGAGCATCACTAGGCAATCAATGCTCTTCCATAAATGACTTTAATTGTTTTTTACAAGGTAATTATTCCAATTCTTTTTTCTTAAAACCTATTACTGAGGGAGAAATTGTCGAGATTGTTCGTAGTTTTAAAGCAAATAAAAGTGCCGGACATGATGATATTGAACCAGAGATTGTTATTAGAAAACTATACATGTTTATGCCAAACACCTTTGTCATATTTTTAATGAGTCTTTTATTTCAGGACAACTTCCAGATCACTTAAAGTTAGCAAAAGTAATACCCCTTCATATTAAGAATCTCTGTAAAGAAAAAATAGAAAATTATCGACCTATTTCTATCTTGCCAATCTTTTCAAAAATATTAGAAAAATTGGTCTACAAACGTCTCATTATTAAACTACTTGAATAAGAATGATATTTTATATGCTAAACAATTTGGATTTCGTGAAAAACACTCAACATCCATGGCTCTAATTTAATTTTTAAATCTTGTTACTCAGGCATTGGAAAATAAGCTAATTCCAGTTGGTATATTCCTTGATTTATCTAAAGCGTTCAACTGTATTAACCATTCTATTTTGTTACAAAAGCTATCATTTTATGGCATACGGGGAACTCCTCTCAAATGGTTCAAAAATTACCTTTTGAATAGGAAACAGTTTGTTAAATTTAATAATGTTTGTTCTCAATCACAGATCCTTTCAACAGGAGTACCCCAAGGCAGTGTTCTTGGTCCTTTATTGTTTTTGTTGTTTATAAATGATCTTCACTTTGTGTCTGACAAGCTTAATTTTGTTTTATTTGCTGATGACACCAATATATTATTATCAGGTAAAACTGTGCAAAATTTAAATGAGGTTTTAAACCAAGAACTGAGTAAAGTTTGCAAATGGTTCACTGCTAATAAACTTGTTGTTAATATGAAAAAAACTAATTATTGTATTCAGGAGAAGAAAGGTTGGAGGTGATTTTAATGAATTGAATGTAAAATTTGATAATGTGTTGCTCACCAGAGTTAATTCAACTAAATTTGTAGGAGTTTACATAGATGAGTACCTTACTTGGAAAAGTCATGTCAGTTACATATCTTCAAAAATTGCCAGTGTACTGGGAGTTATTTATAGTGTAAATAAACTGCTCCCCCAAAAAATATTAATGAATTTGTACAATAACCTAATCTTGCCACATTTTTCATATGCTGTCTTAGCTTGGGGTGGATGTTTAATTACCTTAACAAACCGTTTGCAGATTTTACAGAAAAAGGTTGTTCGTGCAATAACAAACTCTACTTATCTTGCTCATACTGCACCCTTGTATAAACGCCTGAATATTTTGAATGTGAAATCTCTATATTATATGCAACTTGCTCAATTTATGTTTCTGTTCAAGAAAAATCAGCTACCATGTATTTTTAATGAGATGCTCATTGTTAATGCTGAAATTCACTCTTATGAAACAAGAAGTTCAAATAAATTTCATTTGCCCTCTGTTAAAACAACTTTTCTTCAAAGGAACATTTATTTTAGTGGACCATCACTATGGAATTTACTTCCCAATGATATTGTCAGCTGCTCATCACTTTATTCTTTCAAGTCAAAGTTGAAACAATATTTGATCTCGTATCCAACTCTTAAGATATAGTTTGTACGGTGTTTCTTTCTATTGTTCTCAATATTTCTTTCCTGTATATCATTCATTTCCTCTTTATATTGTATTTCTTGGTACCACCAACCCACTACTACTCACCCCACGCATAGATTTGCATGTAATATCTAATTATGTTTTTGTATGTGTTATTGTTTAATTAAAAAAACTGTTGTATTTTTATATCGTAATTTTAAGCAGGGGATGATCCCCGATAAACCTCTGTGGTTTTTGATCACCCCCTCTGCAGGTTCATCTTTTGTTTTAATGCTTTTATATTTGATTGTAAATTATACTGTCTTTTATGAATCTCCGGAAATAAATGAAATTGAATTGAAATACTGCCTTTACTGACTCAGGTATTTCTGCTGTAAAAACAGGACAGACAAGGCATCCCTTCATGATTGACAAATATGTAAATATTTACAAACTTTGGAAGACAGTTGAATAAACAGTTTAACATTCTTTCTTTGCGATCTTCCATGTCTTTCCTTGGGTCTTTACAGGTACAGTTAATACCGTGTGTGGAGCTGATCATTTTGTCTGGATAAAGAAGTTTGATGGGGATTTTTAGTATTATTAGTGTTACAAAAATAAAGCAAACCTTCATTTTGTTTTAAATAATAAGGGAAAACATGAGAGAGAGATGACAATTAATGTAAATGGCTCTATGTAGAAAAGAAAGTAAAGCTGAACATGAATACAAAAAGGGGGTGTCAATGAGAAGACAGGTGCCACATCTAAACCCTCCTCACTTGACCTACATGTACATGTACCTCTGACCAGTATCCCCTGAGATGCTAGTACCAATCTCATTATAACTGACTCATAATTGATTATCTACTGTCTTCTATTCATTCACAAAATCCTTCAGCTAGGCTACAATGTCAGACCCTGTTTCATTTCACTCAGTCTGTCTGCCTTTAATACCGTATTTCGAGTTCTGGCAACAATAGAAAATTAAATACACGGAAGCTCTAATCAAAATTATCAACAAAACGCCTTGATCTGCCATACAAAATATCTGGACATACTGTACTGTACAGTAAATGTACATGTACATGTACATGTACATGTATATTATCCCAGATTCCAAGCAGCAAATCATCTTGGTGAATTTGCTATTATTTGGCTTGCCTGAACTTCACAATGATTTTGAATACCTTTATGTTCTCCAATACAGGTACATGTAGATCTTACCAGAAATCAATAAAATGTCCAACATTTTTTTTTTTTAATTTTAAAGAGCCATTACCAAGAAGATCATAACATAAATAAAGCAAAGGGTCCCAAGTTTTTCCAGGTTTATGATAGAATTGCACCCTTTGCTATCTCATAGTCTAACTGTACATACATGTAACTATCCTTCTAAAGTCTGACAATGAAAGACTACATGTAGGTTCCTAGATTGGGGGATGCACTTCTCAGAAAATAGAAAAGTCTCGGACACAATATTTCTGATGAGTCACAGACCAAGAATGAATGAAGACCTTCCAAACTCTTTACCTACCAGATCTGGGCGGTCCACGCATTAAGCCTATGGGAATTAGAGATTTCAGTAGTCAAGGGGTTAAATTATTTCCCTGGCCTGGACCGAGTGGACACCGCTTTCACACAAATTGAGTGATTGCTTGATGGTATGATTGTATCCGCTTGGTGGACACTGAAAATCACGAGCAGGTCAAGCCCCAATCCATAAATGACCCTGAAAAAATAATACAGGTTTCAACTGTACAGTAGGTATTTGGGAGACTGATGTTTTAATTATTTCAGTGTCTAGTAATTACAATTTAATACAAATGTACTGTATAAGTACCCTGATGAACATGTATCTCTAGATGTTTAATGTGCATTTTCATCATTAAAAAAAAATCAAAAATCAAAATTGCGCAAAGAATTCTCTTGTTTTTGGCATTGTTTGTTATTTATTTGTTCGTTTGCACTTCATTTCCAAAGTGAGGATTGGATTTTTTAGCCTACACTTTAATTCATGTATTAGTAAATGTTGCAAAACATCAAACTACTTGTGCATCTACCAACATACATGTATTCATCAATTTACTACCGGTACATTACAATACCAGATAAGGTGTAATTTGCTCTGATTGAAATTACAAGAAGCAAACAGGTCTGCAAATGGAGACTAGACTGTCCATGCTATTGTGAAGGAGGGCCACCGATGAACAATGCTTAGAATACCAGACAATTTTCTCCACACTAACATTTGTCATCCATCCCAACATCCCGCAATCATCTAATTCTCATAAGGGCTGATGAGCGCCAGCAGGGCATTAACAGTATCATAGATGAGATGATTCAATGCCCTACTGGCTCTCAGCAGCTACCCTTCTCGACAGTGAATCATTTTTCGCCTCCGGGCTTTAGGGGGAACCCTCGGATTAAAAATGGAGCAAAATTTAATCTCCTCCAGTCTTCAGTGTATTGTGAGACAGTAAGCAAGACAACAAAGGAATAAGATGGAGTAGTCTGGAGGTTCAGACCCTTTTGATCAGATCTGCAAAGGAAAATACTGCTACACACTGCTACACACTGGTGTTCCCAATTCCCAGTATTGGTTATCTCAAGATACAGTGAAAAAAAGGGGAGGGGGCTGTTTTTTAAAATGAGCATTCCAATAGCAATATAATATTCTCGTCAATTCCGAAACAAATTTTCTTAAAATTCAAATTTCCTTTGTACATTGTACTTCAGAGGCCAAAAACGTTTGAGGTGAAATTGATTTTTATTTTTTTTGTCTTTGTGATTCTTTTATAGTCTTGATATCCTCATACTGTTTTCACACTGGCAATATTTTGCTTAACCCCGTACTATAGGTGGGGTTAAGGGGGGGTCTTAGCCCCACCTACAGGTGTATAGTACGGGGTTAAGCCTATTCCACTTTCTGTTCAGACTGGCTTTTACCAAAGTGGGCTAAAGTTGGCTAATCCCACCTACATGTATAGTACAGGGTTAACTAACCCTGCAAAATAGCAGGGCTAACTCCGCAATTGTGGTGCTAACTCCTGCTAACCCCGCAATTGCGGTGCCAAGCAAATGAATGAGAACAGAAACGAAAAATAGTCCGGTACTACGCAATGGAGCGTATCGCAGCTGGCCAGATGCGAAGTAAGGAGCCCACTGTCCAATCATAACATTCACGATATCCGGGGCTAACGAATTGCAGTGAGAAAAGCGTGAATTTTCTTATTCCGGAATAGGCGCTAGTACCGGACTAAAAACAGCGCGTGTGAAAAGCCCCCCCAAAAAATCAGGGTTAAGGATAGTAAGGGGCTAAGCAAAGTATGGGGTTAAGCAATACCACTGTGAAAAGAGTACGGTATCAGGTATCCTCAGATTGAATTTAATTTAAGAACAAAAATAAATATCAAATAACAAATAAATTGAGACGGACAAAAAAAAAAGAAGGATTGATAACGTAGAAATGTTTTTGTTTGGCTGATAGTGATAGCACTTCACAAAGCTCTACCGGTACATGTAATGTAGAGTACATTCCAATACAGTATTAAACTTCTTGATGCAAATCAGCTTGCATACAAGTACCGTTGCAATCTCATTCTCAATAAAAGCTCATCCCTTCGACGCCAACAACACTCCACATATTATTTGTATCTGGATACTGTATAATACCCTGGCACTAAAGCTAATTACTGAGTACTCTCACTACCCCCCAACACCCATTAATCAATTATTCAACTACAACTGGTATAGAATGCAAGGATGAAGCATGATTGCAGAGCTATTGACATTGAGTTGAAAGTGAATGGAATTGCCCTGTGTGTGAACTGTCTCTGCAAGGTCGATGGTTTTTGTGCTCTGGTTTGAAAAGTAAATCTGTCTCACTTTTTTTTCCTGAACGAACTCTATTGCTTGTGAGTCAGAAATGGTTTGATAATAGATGATTTATTGTTTATTTTTCCCTTATCCCTGATTGCATTGGAATTTGCATGTCTCCGGTTCTGTTTGCATTCGTTACAATGATACTATCCCCAAACAATGTATGTAATATGGGTGACTGCTGGCACATCACATCAGAGAAGTACAGATGTGCATGTACTGTACATGTACATCATACAGGTCTCTGAGTTTCATTGAGATTTTTATTTCTTTCTTTTCTTTTTTTAGAAATATTTTATGGAAAGCAGCACATCTAGTAAATGAAAACATAGAGAAATAGATGACAAAAAGATAATACTCACCTTGGTCCTCCTAAAAACAACAAAAATCGCAACTTGCGAAAAAAATTGTCATGGTTATGATTATCTGAATCCGAATATCAATTTTGGTTTGACAGTGCAAATTTATATACTGTACATACATGTACGTTCATACATGTACATTACATGTACATTGTACATGTACATTAAGTCCTGTTCAAAAGATCTTTTGTCGCTGTGGACTACTCACCTTCTGACGATAAGACTCGACGCCCTACAATCCTGCTGCGTTAACGGTCGTCTATCAATCGGACAAAATTTATGCAAGTTCAGTACGCTCCTAAGACAGCGCATACAGAACGTATGTCCGCACATAGTATCCATCGGGTTAACAAGGGGCTGAAGGCATATATTACAGGTCAACTCCTCGTCCACGATGTCACAGTAGTCGTAGACGTGGTTGTCGTGGAGTTGGTGGCGCTGTCCGCATGTCCTGCACAGGATGATGGGATTGCGCGGGGCCGGGGCGGGGGTCGACGACTCCGTCATATTGTCTGGTTGAGTGAGCTTCACCGTTCTCGGATAGCTATGATAGTTTATGTGATAGTTTAGAGTTTCTATGTTTTGGATTCCTAGTTTCCAAATTAGCAGGAATGAGACTTGAATCTCTCCATTGTGACACTAGAAAACTCCACAGATGCACAAAATAAAGAGAGCATGAAGGAATCTAACAACAGATCTCGATAAAGTAAAATATGTGCTGTCATATTAAATCCACATGTGTAGTGATTCCTTAATGTGTGCACAGTACAATTTGATTTCCCCTCATGGAGAGAGAGGGGAAAGGAGAAAAAAAAACTTCTGGGTAAACGAGCGAATTAAGGTCACTTCAATGCAGCCTTTCCAACACTCGAGAAACACTTCAAAATGGATGGGCATCCGTCTTCTTGATCATCTCATGAATATTCATCAAAGTGAAATATTCATCATCAATCACTATGAATATTCATCATTCATGTCATGAATATTCATCATTCATGTCATGAATATTCAGCATTCACCGCTATAAATATTTATCATCCAAGGGAAAGGATCAAACAAGAGGGCAACCTCTTTCATGAATTCTCAATTCCTCTCCAAGCTCAAGGTTAACCCTTTGACATCCGCGAACCAAATACACCATCCACTTTCCACCTCGTATTTCCTGCTTACGGCCTTGACAGGGTTAAACAGCCCCCTCGCTAGACACCTACTCAGCTGATCCCATCTATCTGCTATTCACTCCGGGTAATTACAGCGATGCAGGACCATCCAATATCTCTCTCTCTCTCTCGAGCGCCCCTGAAGATGTTTGCCGATGAATTGGTATTTGAAGAACGGCAGCTTAAGGAGAAAGAAGGGGCAGGTCGGAAGATGAGTGGATAAAAGAAGATTTCACAGGGACGGACGGACGGACGGAAGGAATGGGTGATCCTATGATCTCACGACAGCAGTTCATCTGGTAGTTGGCATCGTATGGAGTGAAGCCTTGTAGGTTTTATCTCAAAGTTGACTCAATCGTACGTCTTCTTTGAAATGTCATAGGCTGGAGGAGTTGAAAGATGCAGAATGATGACGATGAGAGAAGGAATGCTTAGATGGAATGTGGTCTTTTGTTTCCAGAGGTGTGGTGTTCCTGATACATGTAACTCCTGCAAAATACGAAAATAAAGAAAGTAATTTAAAAGCAATCAATAAATGACAAAGACAAGCAAACGTATCTTTCTCTTCTAATGACAAACACTAGAATACAAAAGCAATCAAATACATACATGTATGTATTTAAGAATGGCCTGATCAATGTCTTCCCTCCACAAAAGGTTTGTCTTATATAAAATAGATGTACATGTACATGTAGCGTAGAGGTCTACTGTACGTGTACATCAACACACATACATGTACATGTACAGTATGCAAGCAACTACATTTGTACATGTTCAGTGTACATGTACAAGTCAAAAGTATGAGTTGACAATGCAATACATATTATATGTTTATCATAATTGTTTTTCATGAATTACACATGAATTGTACAGTACTACTGTACATGTACATGTATGTACACAATGAACATGACAACATGTACCATATTGAGTTTTATTGACCCATATTGTACAAGTGCATGCCAACCGTATGCTGTTACATGTATGTGTTGTTGTATTGTTATTGTATCGTTATGAAAGATAATCTTGGGTGTTATTAGACTTTGGAATGGCAGACAAACAAGGTCTTGATAGAGTGAAGATACAATGTACAGTACACAAAGCAAACCTTAAAAACAGGATAATATGTCTTTTACAACAGTCTGCGCTGAAGTGTGATTCATACTTTATGTGTAGACTCTACATGGTACACACATCATAAAACAATACATCACCCAGTATGATCATGATGTAATAACTACAATAGGGCTTGGACATGTACATGTACAAGCGCCAGCTATACAGTTTCATGATTCAATGAAAACAAAACAATAGAGTATCACTATCTCTCACCAGGGGCAGTGCTAATACATGTAGATGTCCCTGCTCTCACCAGTCAAGTTAAAAGTATCTCACACTTGTATCATTCACTGCATTGCATACATGTACATGTACATGTACATGTATTGCAATGTATTTCTTCACTGAACACTTTACATTGTACATGTAGATTTCATGGTTAACTGCACTCCATACATTTATTTTATGTCTGTAATTATTCAATAACATTACCAATTATTGTAATTTTTAGGGACATGTTTACAGTACATGTACATGTATGTGTACATGTACATGTATGTCTTGTGTAATAAATTAGATTTAATTGTCTTGAGTTATGTTTAAAGTGTCGTATCAAAGCTTATAGTTATGTACATATCTAAAAGTAACGAACAAAGGCCATAAACTAATAAATCAAACTTTCATTCTTGGGTTACAAAAAACAAACAAAAACATAAACTCTAAAACAGAGACAGTATTTTGCCTTTCATTCAGTCACATTCTTACCCTCGCATGCACGATCTGTGTGGGGTGCTTGTAAAGGGAGGACATACATACACAAATGTACATGTAAAACTGTACAGTGTAGATGATTGAAGAATTAACAAATATATAAAAATGAATCAGAGTCTGTGCCAAATGCCAATAGTCTAGCACCACATAGCATGTACCGGTATCTGCATTGATGATACACTGGTAACGCTTTTTTTCTCTATCGGCTTCTATCTCGGGCAACACTCAGAGCGCAGCATCGCCTGGGAGCTATTGCTATTAGTGCTTTTCTTTTAGCCATTTGCAATCAGCGCCGGGTGTGATGTCAGTCAGTCAGTCAGTCAACAAATCAATGTACATGTACACTGCTGGTCACATGATCGGTATACAAGCATTGTAGATTGATTGTATCTCATATAATGCACGCGATGGCTCGGTGGCAGAGCACTGTGGTCTTGTAACCGGGAGGTCCCAGGTTCAAAACCAAGTCAATGAGTAGTACCCTTTGGTTTATACTATAGGCATTCCTCATTACCATGTCCCCCATGGTCGCCTAATGCAGTGTACAAATGCTTTACACAATGCTTTTTCAGCAGTCAGCTATTAACTAAAACAAACACCTACATGTACATGTATCAACCTTTTAAGGCAAAAGTTAGGAATCTCTTAAGGCAAAATTAGGAATACTATCTATGTACAATGTACATGTAGGTACATGTATGCAACGCTTGTACATGTATGTGCCATTATAATGCAACCCTGTAATATGCAACACAAAACACCTGATCAAGCATACATAATGTGCATTAAAATGGAGCAGGTTCATCCTCTACGATCGGCTAGCGAAGAAGAGATATAAATAGTGCATCATTTGCAGCTCGGGTTCACAGAGACATTAAACAATGAACATCTTCACACTGCATGCCTCCCAGGGGGCTCCCAGCCTCATGCATACAAAATGTCATCAAGGGCACGACTCCACACGAACTTCACTTGGGAGAGCTAGGGTATTTTTAAGGGATTTGAGGGGCAGGCAATATTAAACCACAATATTAATGAAATTCTTGGTTACCTTTTACAGATACAATGTACATCATTAGACGTGTATAACTCAACATGTACTGACAGTATCCACAGTAAAACCCAAATGAACAGTTTGGTAGGATGCTAGTTCTTCAGATTTTCGTTCAAAACGGTGCCCCCTTTAATAGTTGTCTTGCTATGAAGCTTTGTTGTACGTTTCTTTATTTGATGTTCAGACTGAGGAAAAAAAAATAATTGTTGTCAGATACAATTCTCGTTTTTAGCTACATGTACAAAACAGCCTACATGTACGTGAATTCTGGGCCCTGTTTCATAAAACTTGTTATCAATAACAAATGCTAAATTGATATGATAAATTGACATTTCTTGGCCATTTGCTTAAATTTCAATAGCATTTTAAAACAGGTATTGTAACTTGTTAATGAAAATGATAATAAGTTTTATGAAACAGGCCCTGGTAGTACCGGTACATGAACTCAGAGCAAGAGAGAGAAAGGGGGGGAGAAGAGGAAGTATTAATAGTTGCATGCATTCCTAGATCAATTAAACTTGACAGACTACCGGGTGGCCCTACCATCTCATCCATTCAACCAGCACATCACACATTCCATTGCACTCAACATACAAAGTAATCTAGAGGTTCATAAACGTTATCATATCTTCTGAAAACAAAAACAGTAATTTGGACGGTTTGTTTTAACCCGGCTGCTTTAGAAAGCAAGCAATCAGCAGAACAATGGCTATGGTCCTCTTTGAGGGACTTGGTTTTGAACCTGGGACCTCAGAGTTATGGGACCACTGCTCTATCATTAAGCCGTTGCGCCTCTTTTTGATCAACATAAAACAATGCAATTGCTTTCATACTGTATCAAGTGAAACAGCTGCCCCCCCCCCCCCCCAATCTTCACTTTAAAACATGACTGTCTTCAGGCAAGGCTTTTGATCAATCAATTTTCGCAAGTGAACGTGTCAGGCAATATTTTAAAGCCAGACCTGGTCTATCATTGATTTGCTCGGAAGCTCTACCTGCTCATTTCATTTGAAGTTTAATCAGCATTCTAGAGAATCAGCTCCTCTGCTTTTCGCATTTGACAGATTAAACTCACTCTGGAATAATTGTCACTTTTTTCTTGTAGATTTTGGTCAAAACTTTCTTGTGCTATTTGGATGTTGCAAAACATCTGCACGCACAGGGTGCATGCATGGCCAAGTCAAATTGATTCTAAATTTCTGGTCCCAAAATGCTTTCAATTTGGTTGCCTTCCTTCTTTTTCCTTCTCTCTTCCTCTCTCTAGCTAAAACAGTATCTTGTGATCTTTAATGTTCGGACTGCCATATTTTTGTTCAATACTCCCAAAAAAGGAACAACCAATCAAGAACAATCTGTAAAAACATCGACATTAAAGAGGAGTCAAAGTGAAATTGGAACTTGTTCATCTTTTGTGGGGTACTGAACCCCAGTACAATAATAAATTCATATTACTCATGCTGATACATGACAACAACGACAAAACAAGAACACAATTATGTGTGTAAGATTAGTGTAAATGTATACAGATACTCAAATATTAAATGTATACAATACAAAACTATTAAATGTGACAGCATTCACTTTCCATTGCTCTTATCCAGGGATGTCCTTTGTCCAGCTGAGATTCAGAGCCATTTATTCAAGGAAACAAAACAAAACCCCTTGATAAGATTCAAATGTCTATAAAACGGAGGTGATTACTGTAGATCAGGAAACCACACAGTGCATTGTATGGTATGCATTGTATTTGTATGGACTTTTTTTTGTACAGTACCGGAGTACCGGTACTTGTACTGTACATGTAGTCATGTTTAGTTAAAACAACAAAATTAACTTTTGTAAATGTGATGTTATACATACATGTATTGTGCGTTTTTTGTAACTCAGGAATAAAAGGTGGACTAGTCAAGTTATGGCCTCTTTTGAATAATTTAGATGAAAGCCTTGATGTCACATTCTTAAGAAACATATTTATATTGGGACCAATTTTCCACATTTTTAAAACAAATTACAAAACTTGGTAAGGGTGTGAACAATTTACATTAGCTGAGAGGTCATGAAAAGGTTGGGTCTGGAGTATGGTGGAAGTGGTAAAGAGAAGTGGATTGAGATGGATGGGTCATGAGTTGAGAAGGGAAGATGATGAACCAGTGAACGAGAGTGGGATCTGGAAGTGGATGGCAAATTAAAGAGGAAAAGAAAGGCCAAATATTTCATGGAAGAAGAAAAGAAAGCAGCAAGGTTGGTCTAAATAAGGAGGATGCTCAAGACAAGAAGAAGTGGAGGAAGTGTCATCATGGGCACGCAAGTCAGCAACCCCAGAAAGATAATTCTCCCAGATTGTAAGTTTCTGAGTACTGTGAATTATTTCATGGAATGCCTGATAGTGATAATGCTTTTTGGTTCCTGAAACTTGAGAGCTCTTTTACATTTTTCTTAAACATGTACTCATTGTACTGTATATAAACAAAAACAATAAACGTGTACTGTTTAAAACAAAAACAATCAATGTTATGTTTATCAACAGATTTAATATCTGTAAGTATGATTTACAGACTGTACATGTACATGAAATTTTCTTTCTATTTATTTTTCATGCTGCTGCACATCAAAAGCTGTGCTGACTGACATCAGGGACTTCCCCTCAATTGATTGCATGTAACAATAGCAGGAGTCCTGGATCAATGATGCATGAATGAACACATTCTATAGATCGGCTTCCAAAACCAGATATATCCCATAACAATACAATGGTAACAAAAGATTTATTATTGTACAATTGTTGATGTCTGGAGGTCCCCATGATCATCAAACAT
Organism: Strongylocentrotus droebachiensis; assembly: GCA_035222895.1. NCBI lineage: Eukaryota > Metazoa > Echinodermata > Echinoidea > Camarodonta > Strongylocentrotidae > Strongylocentrotus > Strongylocentrotus droebachiensis. Next base: position 93,680 of record JAVYIG010000689.1, read on the forward strand.
GTTAGTACTAGTCCATCCTGTCTAGACTGTTTCTGTGTCGCAGAATGCCCAATCAGCTGAGAAAATAGCGGACCCTCAATGTTCCTGTATTTTCGGAGATCGAGTGATTAGTAATAAAAGTCTTCTCGCTTTGTGTAGGATGTTTAATAGGGAGAGGGAAAATGATGGTTGCACCCAAAAAAAATTATGTAAAAATTGACAAAATTTGGACTAGCAGGACACCTGTACAGGTATGTACATGTACATAGTGATGGTTCCTACATTGTACATGTACATGTACATGTTCCTACATGAATAGTGTTGCAATTGGACAATAGTATGTAATGCAAATGGCCTTACTTCAATTCAAGGGGTCATCGCATCAGGTCTGGTGGTCGTGTGCAGCGTTACCCGACCCTTTGTGAAAACATGCCCCTTTATAAATTCAAGAAATGTTGGAGGGGGGGGGGGGGTAATGTTTGTGAAATAAACCCCTCTCATCTAAAAATTGTCTGGTCCAATTTACAAAATTTTCAATCTATAAAAGTTTGCATCATCTTCCGCTTTAGTTTCACAAAAGGTCGTTTCTAAAGGTCGTTTCTAAAGCGTGACCAGCCAACCATGGAAAAGTATACAAACACAATAGTAATGTACAGTATGTAACAAGTACAAATAGCAAGGCATTGGAAAGATGTAATGTATTATGTGTATTAAAGTAACTAAAGTATATACTGTATGTACAGGTTACGTCTAGATTTAGTGTGTTATCTTGCATTTTTACAGGTCCATACAGAGAAGATATCTCATTTACATGTAGATGTACAGTAGGCTAGGACTATTGCTACCCAGTATACTATGAGAAAAATTGAGAATAATTTGTTCTTTCATTCAATCTTATTTGAAAATAAATTAATAAACATAATAAATATACTGATGAAGAAAGAAATACATGTAAGTACTGTATGATAAATAAATACACCTAAACAAATAAATGTAAATAAATAAAATATAAATAAAAACATGAATAGAATATAAATAAAATATAAATACAAATAACCAAATAAATAAAGGAATCAAATTACATACACGTAGTAACGTACACTGTAGAAAAACAAATAAATGTACAGAAAATATACAGTACATACTACATGTACATTAAATTGAAAATATCTTACAAATAAATTAATAAACTAAACTGAAAAACATGACAAATCCACACGGCGTGAATCACATACTGTCTGCATCAAATGAAAGACATTCATGCTCCTACAACGGATGACAAATACGCCTCGCTGGAAGGCAAATAGCTCATTCTCTTGAAATAACTTGGGAAAAAAATCTCCCTGATTCAATCTCGTCTTTCCAATTAGACATTAAACGGGATATTTCTTTACTGGCGGGCTGGCGACATTGGGCAGACAGACAAATTGATTGCAACTCTGCACGCAACATAAATCATTTTGAAGATGAACAAGGCTGTTGGCTTTCTGAAGTTCATGCTTAGATTGTATACATGACTAGTAGAAAAGTGGGTAAAATCAATTCAATGCGCAAATGGATGTTGTTTTTCATGTGCAGTCCATCCCCCCCCCCCCCCTCTCTCTCTCTCTCTCTCTCCATCTGTTTTTCATTTTCTCACGCTCCTTAACAATACTTCCACTTTCTCTTCATCTCACTTTCTCACTTACTATCTCTCACTCCCTACTCCCTACTCTCTCTCTTTCTCTCTCTCTCTCTCCCTACCGGTACTCTCTCTCCCTCCTCCCCCCCTCCCCCCCCCCCTCCCTCCCTCTCTCTCTATCTTTAATACACTCTCTCTCTCTCTCTCTCTCTCTCTCTCCATATCTCTCTTTTGCACTCCAATAGTAATAAGAAAAAGGAGAAGGAAGAATGAAACAAAACTAATACCAATTATAATAAATTTATAAAATATTAAAAATGATTCATCTCTCAAAGCAATCCAGATTTGTGTACATGTACATGTACATGAATGTACGTATGGGCTATTGCCTTGCAGTCCAATCCATACACTGTTCATACTGGTACAAAATGTAGACAAGACAAAACTCGAGAGGAAAACAAAGCATAATGGATGCAGTACTTGAATGCTACATTTATAATTAATAATGCATACAGTGGGTGTTTCCATTTACTGTACCACTTCTTTCTGACCTACCTGACACACTTAATCTGACACACTTTTTTCCTATTTATTTTCTACACAGAGGCATTTTCAAGAGCCATGATCTGTGATTGGCTTTTTTGCTAGTAAATATTCATAATTATGCAAATTATTAAGATCGCGCGCACAGTTCATATCCTTTGTTTTGGTCTTGCGAAAAATACGATCAACTTTTCAAAAAGTTCCTGAAAATGACACTTTGAGCGAGAAAATTTTATAATGAGTCAGCTTTGTAATTTCTGAGGTATGCATGTTGATTTGGTAATATTGAAATGTTATGAAACGGACGAATATTTGTTCTCAGGACCATGTTTTGTGGGGGTAACGGGTTGATTTTCCCCCAGTGAAGTTGATCGCAGCCATTATGTTACTGCACGACTGCTAGCCACGGCTGTGGGGCCGCAGCCGCCCCGCCGGTCAGCCGATCGACCTGCTGGGGCCTAATAATGCAACATGTATCTGCATAGCTAGACTTGTTTGTAGCATCAGAATTAGAAGTTCAGCCGTAGGTCTAGGCCTACATGTACATTAGTAGAAGTTGTACCAGGGAGGTGTTTTAGACATACCCTGGTTGTACGTTGTTTCTGCACATGGTAATGTAGGCCTAGACCAACGGCTGAACTTCTAATTCTGATGCTACAAACAAGTTCACTGGGGGAAAATCAACCCGTTACCCCCATAAAACATGGTCCTGAGAACAAATATTCGTCCGTTTCATAACCTTTCAATATTACCAAATCAACATGCATACCTCAGAAATTACAAAGCTGACTGATTATAACATTTTCTAGCGCAAAGTGTCATTTTTAGGAATTTTTTGAAAAGTTGATTGTTTTTTTCGCAGGACCAAAACAAAGGATATGAACTGTGCTATCTTAATAATTTGCATAATCATGAATATTCACTAGCAAAAAAGCCAATCACAGATCATGGCTCTTGAAAATGCCTCTGTGTAGAAAATGAATAGGAAAAAAGTGTGTCAGATTGAAGTGTGTCAGGTAGGTCAGAAAGAAGTGGTACAGTAAATGGAAACACCCGCATACAGTCTATGCTGTACTCTACAATATATCAGGAAGGAAATATCACCTAAATTGATACTTATTCAAGTTCAGCATTGATAACATTATGCCACTGCAACAAAAGACATGACATGACTCATAGCCTCATCCCCTAATGCACTCACAAAATAATGAATGTATTTGACAGCAAATAAATTACATGATTAAGATCACAAGGGTGTGTCACCATGCACTGCACATGCTTTTGATCAGAGCGTTTTTTTATCGGAATAAGAAGGAAAAAAAGGGAAGAAGAAAAAGAAAAAAGGAAAACAAATTAAGAGCAGGGAGACCTTTTGAGGAAAAGGACTTTTATTATGATATAAGATTACAAAATACATGAACAGTACAGTGTACTTTATGTACTGTGTACACTGTACATGTACATTGAACCTTCTCCAACACAAATATCGCCATTATTATCTTCATCATTGATTCATCGTCATCGTAATTAATATCATTTTAATTAAAATGAATTATCCTTATGTACATAGTAGTAGCACATGTACATGTACAGGGGTGTAGTAATATTATTATTAATCGTATCATTATTATCATTATCATCATCATCATCATCATCATCATCATCATCATCATCCTCC